>VYZX01017652.1:0-12230 GCA_013401335.1 Brachypteracias leptosomus
CTGAAGGCAATGGGTGGTGAGACTTTCAAAACTTGGGACAAACATCTGGCACAAGCCACCTGGTTGGTAAAAAGCAAAGGATCTGTCAACCGAGCTGGTCCTGCTCAATCAGATCTGTTGCATGTAGTAGAAGAAGATGGGGTTCCTGTTGTTTGTGAGAGGAATCTGTTGGGGAAAACTGTGTGGGCCTGTCCTGCTTTCGGTGGGGGCAAACCCATCCGCGGGGTTGTCTTGTTGTGGTTTAAGGGTTAAGAGATTGAAAAAAAAGGGAACCGGGTCAGGGGGCAGCAGATATTCCCTCCCCTTTCCTGCCACACTCTATAAAAGGACATAGGAAGTTCCAGATCAATCGGCACTTCTCATGTTTTGCCTGGGACAGCATCTCAGTGCGACTGGGGCTGACTCCAAGCGCTCAGGAGAATCCTGTGCCATCCGAGATTAGGTTTTGCATACACTTGTATATACATTTTCTCTTAATATTGTTGTGTATCCCCTTTATCCTTAATACCTTTTGTTCCCTGTTAAAATTATAGTCTTAACTTCCAACTTTGTGCAAGGTCTTCTTCCCCACCCCTGGGAGGGAAGAGGGAGGGGGACAGAGGGGTAACACAGATTCTGTTCTGTGGGGCTTGCCCTGAGCCCTAAATGGAGACAAGTGAGAAAAGAAAGAAAGCAGAGACAGACTCTCCTCAGTGGCAACTAATTAAAGAAAGAGAGGCACAAATGACGTGAAGAGATTTTTCAGAGCCTTGTCCAATTAAGTTTTAAATATGCCCAAGGATGGAGGCTCCATAGGCCAGCATTTTACAAACCTCCCAGTAATGAATACTTTTTCCAATTAAGTCTGTGCCCATGACATCAACCAGCTTCTTCAGCCCTGGTGGAGACAACCCATCAGGTCCCCTAGACTTCTGTAGGCCCAATTTGTTTAAGTGATCCTTCCCTGCCGAGGGTAAGTCTTCCTCACTTTGCCATTTATCTCAGGGACCTGGGATTCCTGAAGGCAAGTCTTACCGTGAAGCCAGAAATGAATTATTTCACATGTCCTCTGTCCTCAGATACTCTGCCTCATTCAGCAACAGTCCCATCTTTTCCCCAGTTTTCATTTTGCTGTTAATACACCTAGAGAAGCCCTGTTTTGTTACCCTTCCTATCCTTTGCCAGATTCATATACAGATGCCACTTAGTTTTCCTAACCCTGGTCCTGAAATTAGTTCTAGGTCACATGACCCTTCTTCTATCTATTGTATGCTTCTTTTATGGTTTGAATTTTGTCAGGAGCTTCTTGTTCATTCATGCAGGCCTCCTGTCACTGTTGCTTGAATTTCTGCCTGTTTGGATGGACTGTTCTTGGAGTAGGTTAGCCTTGAAAATCAATCAGTTTTCCTGGACCCCTCTTCTCTGCAGGACCATTTCCCATAATTTTTTTCCAAGTAGATCCCTGAAAAGGATGAAGATTGCTCTCCTGAAATCCAGGGTTGTCAATAAGACAAATAGCATCATGCTCTCAGGATCCTGAGCTTCACCATCTCATAGTAACTGCAGCCAAGCCTCTTCTGATCATCACATCCCCAGATGGTTCATTCTTTTTAGTAAGTATCAGGAAAAGCAGAGCACTACACACCCCCCCATGCTCTCCATTGATGCAAGTCATCTTGCCAGGAGTTTATTACCATGCACTCCAAAAAAGTCCTGGATTGCTTATGTTCTGTTCTGTTGCTTTCAGCAGATGTTGGGGTGATTAAAGTGTCCCATGGACCAGGATTCAGATTCATGTCTCTTGCAGATGTGAGACTTCTTTCAGTTGTCTGAAACACTTAGTCATGTGAGCAATTTGATAGCATCTCCTTGATCCCTGAGAGATTGTAGCCATGCAACTGCACAGTGACCTCTAATTGCTACTGCTGCCTCCAGGCTGTATGTATTAATATATGAGCACTTCAGAAGGACTGTCATGTTGATTTTCCAGAAAAGGTACGTGAGCTTTCCCCATAATGCTGCCTCTTGGTACTTCCTTTTTGTTTACTTACACTTAGGGTGGGTGTTTGGCCAATTACCCTGTACAACAACAGGAATGCAGCCAGAACCAGTAGAATACAAATCAAAACTTTATTATCTGTTCCTACAAAATGAAAAGCTGATGCTGCCTGGCCAGAAACAGAGGCAATAATCCTACTGACTGCGGGTGATATAATGAAAGGGAAAATGAACTTCATCACAAACTCAATAAAGGAAGGGAAAAGAAGCCAGGTGGCAAACTTGACTATGGGTGACGAAATCAACCATACCCCGAACACTACCACGGCCATACACAAGCCTCCTCAGCAAATGCCAGAGAGGTGCATCAGCATGATATGAAAAAGACCAAAAAGATATATTACCAATCCACGACCTATCCCGAAAGGGTAGACAATCAAATCCATGACCCCTGTTCCTTCCAATGTCTCTTCCAAAACCTTCCTCCATCCCGCTGTCACTGGGGAACTCCAGCTGCAGGAAGAAGCCGGGAGCCTTTTTGATGATGGGGGGAAAATCCTGCGTGGTGTCTCCACCCGCAGAATGGCTTCCGACTTCCCTGCAAGTGGGACCGGCTTTTATTTCACTGAACAAACAACTCAGATTGCATAGGCAACCTCAAAAAAAACTTCACCAGTGGGACATCTGCTATTTTTCCTCCCCCTTGGATTCCATCCAAGATTGGTCAGACCTGGGAAAGAACAAGGAGGAGGCACCTTTATCTTCTTTGAGTCCTGCACACCCTTTATCAGGCTAGCTGTGTCTGTTCTCACAGACAATCAGCTAGTTTCCCAGCAGAGGACTCTTCTCTCTGTTTCATTATGCTGTTCGGTTGTGGGACTCATCCGTATGTCAGCTTTAATTCAGGGCCTCCTCAGGCCCTAGCACTTCATCAGTCCTAGCTAACTGGGGAGGTCCCATTTGACTGGTGGTTAGCAAATGTGACATCCATATACAAGAAGGGCCAGAGGAGGATTTGGGGAACTGCAGGCCTGTCAGTCTGACCTTGATGCTGGGGAAGATTATAGAGCAGATCATCTTCAGTGCCATGTCCCCATGGGTTTATGAAAGGCAGGTCCTGCTTGACTAACCTGTTCTCCTTCAATGACAAGGGGATTGGCTTAGGGGATGGGGGAAAGGCTATGGGTGTTGTCTACCTAGACTTAGTAAAGCTTTTAACTGTTTCCCACAGCATTCTCCTGGAGAAACTGGATGCTCTTGGCTTAGATGGGTGTAAGCTTCACTGCATAAAAAAACAGCTGGATGGCTGGGCCCAGAGAGTGGTGGCGAATGGAGTTAAATTCAGTTGGCAGCCGGTCACAAGCGGTGTTCCCCAGGGCTCAGTATGGGGGCCAGCACCATTTAATATCTTTGTCAATGATCCGGACAAGGAGATTGAGTGCACTCTCAGTAAGTTTGCAGATGACACCAAGTTAGGTGGTTATGTTAATCTGCTTGAAGGTAGGGAGGCTCTACAGAGGGATTTGGACAGGCTGGATTGAGGGTCTGAGGCCAATGGTATGAGGTTCAATAAGACAAAGTGCTAGGTCACAACCCCATGCAACACTACAAGCTTGGGGATGAGTGGCTGAAGAACTGCACAGCAGAAAAGGATCTAGGGGTATTAGTTAGCTGAATATAAGCCAGCAGTGTGTCAAGGTGGCCAAGATGGTCAACAGTGTTCTGGCTTGTGTAAGTGTGGCCAGCATGACTAGGGAAGTGATTGTACCCCTGTACTCGACATTAGTGAGGCTGCAACTTGAATACTGTGTTCAGTCCTGGGCCCTTCACTGCAAGAAGGACACTGAGGAGCTCAAGCATTGTGGGATAATGGCCCAACTTGCCGTGAGACAGGAATGCAGGCTAATTTAGTGTGTTTTGGGAGAAGGTGTTTGCAACCACGAGATTCTTGTGCTACCTCTGGGAGTGGAGCCTGCTGAGCTGGCCTGCCAAATGGCTGAAGGAGGGTGTCTTGTGAAGGTAAGATGGTCCTGTTTCAGCTAAACCAACAAAAGCAAACAGCTTTGACGTAGATTTTGAGGGCTATAGTGTCCAAGCAACAACCTTTGCCTAATTAACAGCAAAATTAATATTAAAGTGTACACCCCTAAATATGGTAATAAGCCTAACAGAGTACATGCTAAACATACATGACTGTGTTATTCAGCTCTCCACCCAAATCATGCTGAACATCACCTAGAAGTCAGGGACAGACAGGATCAGGATATAAAAAATCACAACGGGAATATCTCTTGACAGGGGGGAGAAGATTGAAAGCTATCAGAGATGGTTGACAGGCTGTACTCCTCTTCCTCCACCCAAAACAAGAATTGTGCCTTCAATATACAGTACATCTTCTCCTAGAATAACTATTATTTATTAGCGCTATTACACGGGCTTGCACCTCTGACTGTGTTGGACATACCCAGGAATTATTAACTTGAGCTTGATTTTCCTTTTGCAGTTAGTGAACTTTACAATGGTGATTCCGAACCTATTGTATCTGTTACTTTAATAAATCAAACCTATCTGGTTTTAACTTTTAAACTGTCTCAGTGCAAACCCCTTAGCCAGGGCTCTGAGACAGAACTCTCAGACCCACTTTTTGACTTTGCAAAATTGCCCCAGTGCAAGCCCTTGGGGCTCCGGCAGGCAAATGTCACACTCTTACCCTTAACACGACAAGCGTGTCCAAAGAAGCAATGAAGCTGGTGAGGGGGTCTAGGGCACAAGTCTTATGAGGAGAGGGTGCAGGAACTGGACTTGTTTAGTCTGGTGAAAAGCAGGCTCAGGGGAGACCTTGTCACTCTCTACAACTATCTGAAAGGAGGTTGTAGTGAGGTAGGGGTTGGTCTGCTCTCAGAAGTAACAAGCAATAGGACAAGAGGAAATGGCTTCAAGTTGCACGAGGGGAGGTTTAGGTTGGATATTAGGAAAACTTTCTTCATAGAGTGGGTTGGTTATAAAGCACTGGAACAGGGAAGTAACTGAGTCACCATCCCTGGAGGTATTTAAAGGACACACAGATGTGGTGCTGAGGGACACAGTTTAGTAGTGGCCCAGCAGTGCTGTGTTAACACTTGGACTTCATGATCTTAAAGGTCTCATCCAACCAAAACAATTCTATGATTCTATGAATCTTTAGCTTGCCAACTCAGTCCACCACTTCCCCATGTGACTGGGGGGTCGTTATCTCTTTTCTTTATCATTCCTAGCTTAAAGGTCTCCTCACCAGATTGGCCAACCTATTTGCAAAGACATTTTTGGCCTGGTTTATCAGATGGATTCCATCTCTTCCTAGCAGCCCTCAATCCTCCAAGGGTCCCGTAGACATAAAAGCTGAAAACTTGACATTGACACTAGCTGCATCAACAGTTGTGGACCTGCAGAAGCAATTCTCAAGTCTTTATTTGCACTGTTGGAATTGAGGCACCTGGCACACCCTGTTGTTGATAATTATCCTAAGACCCATGTAGTCACATTTTATATGCTCCAGGTCCCATTGGTGCTCATGTGGAAGAGCAGTAGTAATCCAAGCCTGGTCTAAGGGCTGGACAAATGTCAGCAGCTTCTCCATAATGTCCCGGATCCAAACACCTAGACAGTAGGTCACATCAACAGACGAGGGCCTCTGTCCCCTGAAGGAGAAAGCCTTCCACTACTATCATTTGTCGCTTCCTCTCAGTGGTTCTACATGGCTCAGGGCCAACTGGTTCTGATGCTTCATTGNCCATCTTACCTGCTGGATTGAGGGTCTGAGGCCAATGGTATGAGGTTCAATAAGACAAAGTGCTAGGTCACAACCCCATGCAACACTACAAGCTTGGGGATGAGTGGCTGAAGAACTGCACAGCAGAAAAGGATCTAGGGGGATTAGTTAGCTGAATATAAGCCAGCAGTGTGTCAAGGTGGCCAAGATGGTCAACAGTGTTCTGGCTTGTGTAAGGGTGGCCAGCAGGACTAGGGAAGTGATTGTACCCCTGTACTCGACATTAGTGAGGCTGCAACTTGAATACTGTGTTCAGTCCTGGGCCCTTCACTGCAAGAAGGACACTGAGGAGCTCAAGCATTGTGGGATAATGGCCCAACTTGCCGTGAGACAGGAATGCAGGCTAATTTAGTGTGTTTTGGGAGAAGGTGTTTGCAACCACGAGATTCTTGTGCTACCTCTGGGAGTGGAGCCTGCTGAGCTGGCCTGCCAAATGGCTGAAGGAGGGTGTCTTGTGAAGGTAAGATGGTCCTGTTTCAGCTAAACCAACAAAAGCAAACAGCTTTGACGTAGATTTTGAGGGCTATAGTGTCCAAGCAACAACCTTTGCCTAATTAACAGCAAAATTAATATTAAAGTGTACACCCCTAAATATGGTAATAAGCCTAACAGAGTACATGCTAAACATACATGACTGTGTTATTCAGCTCTCCACCCAAATCATGCTGAACATCACCTAGAAGTCAGGGACAGACAGGATCAGGATATAAAAAATCACAACGGGAATATCTCTTGACAGGGGGGAGAAGATTGAAAGCTATCAGAGATGGTTGACAGGCTGTACTNAAACAGCTTTGACGTAGATTTTGAGGGCTATAGTGTCCAAGCAACAACCTTTGCCTAATTAACAGCAAAATTAATATTAAAGTGTACACCCCTAAATATGGTAATAAGCCTAACAGAGTACATGCTAAACATACATGACTGTGTTATTCAGCTCTCCACCCAAATCATGCTGAACATCACCTAGAAGTCAGGGACAGACAGGATCAGGATATAAAAAATCACAACGGGAATATCTCTTGACAGGGGGGAGAAGATTGAAAGCTATCAGAGATGGTTGACAGGCTGTACTCCTCTTCCTCCACCCAAAACAAGAATTGTGCCTTCAATATACAGTACATCTTCTCCTAGAATAACTATTATTTATTAGCGCTATTACACGGGCTTGCACCTCTGACTGTGTTGGACATACCCAGGAATTATTAACTTGAGCTTGATTTTCCTTTTGCAGTTAGTGAACTTTACAATGGTGATTCTGAACCTATTGTATCTGTTACTTTAATAAATCAAACCTATCTGGTTTTAACTTTTAAACTGTCTCAGTGCAAACCCCTTAGCCAGGGCTCTGAGACAGAACTCTCAGACCCACTTTTTGACTTTGCAAAATTGCCCCAGTGCAAGCCCTTGGGGCTCCGGCAGGCAAATGTCACACTCTTACCCTTAACACGACAAGCGTGTCCAAAGAAGCAATGAAGCTGGTGAGGGGGTCTAGGGCACAAGTCTTATGAGGAGAGGGTGCAGGAACTGGACTTGTTTAGTCTGGTGAAAAGCAGGCTCAGGGGAGACCTTGTCACTCTCTACAACTATCTGAAAGGAGGTTGTAGTGAGGTAGGGGTTGGTCTGCTCTCAGAAGTAACAAGCAATAGGACAAGAGGAAATGGCTTCAAGTTGCACGAGGGGAGGTTTAGGTTGGATATTAGGAAAACTTTCTTCATAGAGTGGGTTGGTTATAAAGCACTGGAACAGGGAAGTAACTGAGTCACCATCCCTGGAGGTATTTAAAGGACACACAGATGTGGTGCTGAGGGACACAGTTTAGTAGTGGCCCAGCAGTGCTGTGTTAACACTTGGACTTCATGATCTTAAAGGTCTCATCCAACCAAAACAATTCTATGATTCTATGAATCTTTAGCTTGCCAACTCAGTCCACCACTTCCCCATGTGACTGGGGGGTTGTTATCTCTTTTCTTTATCATTCCTAGCTTAAAGGTCTCCTCACCAGATTGGCCAACCTATTTGCAAAGACATTTTTGGCCTGGTTTATCAGATGGATTCCATCTCTTCCTAGCAGCCCTCAATCCTCCAAGGGTCCCGTAGACATAAAAGCTGAAAACTTGACATTGACACTAGCTGCATCAACAGTTGTGGACCTGCAGAAGCAATTCTCAAGTCTTTATTTGCACTGTTGGAATTGAGGCACCTGGCACACCCTGTTGTTGATAATTATCCTAAGACCCATGTAGTCACATTTTATATGCTCCAGGTCCCATTGGTGCTCATGTGGAAGAGCAGTAGTAATCCAAGCCTGGTCTAAGGGCTGGACAAATGTCAGCAGCTTCTCCATAATGTCCCGGATCCAAACACCTAGACAGTAGGTCACATCAACAGACGAGGGCCTCTGTCCCCTGAAGGAGAAAGCCTTCCACTACTATCATTTGTCGCTTCCTCTCAGTGGTTCTACATGGCTCAGGGCCAACTGGTTCTGATGCTTCATTGGACAGAACTTCTTGCCCCTCATCTACAATGAAGGCACTGAACCTGTTCTATAGCTAGAGATCTGCAGGTGGATCAGGAGCCTTCCTCCTGTTGCCAGAAGTCATAAGTTTCCAGCCTTCAATATCAGAGGAGTCTTCTCTTCCAAACCTTCTAAGTACAGACTCCCCCTGGAGATTGTCCCTCCTTTCAACATAGCTGAGGATTTAGGATCTTGTACCTTGAAGATCCAGCCAGTGTCTTCCTCATGTCCGTGATGCTACAAAGTCTGCAGACCTCCTCTAGGAGCTCCTTTACTTGTTGACACATATCCTCCACCAGTGCATACCTCCTGCAGGCAAGGAGGCAACCTCCCACTTCCCAGGTACTCCCTGCATTCCATGAGACTTACAGAAATGCATTCTTTCATCAGCAGCTCAGTATGATTTGAAGTCTCTGATGCGTCTTCAATATTTCTCTTACGTCTCCTACCCACCAAATTGTTCCTCTATCTTCTTCTTGGAATAAATTTCTGAATGCTACACTGGTAAAATGCAATTATCAGATAGAAATCTTCTGTTTATGTATATGCTCCAGAATAACTACTAGAATAGTGGAAACTGATACTGTTTGTTACGTGGTTTGTGAAAACTGATTTTCACATTGTTGACCTTTTTGAATCCTAGTCTTTAAGATCCTCATGGGTCACAAAAATATAAGATATTAGTGTCTTCTTTGGAATTGATCTATAGTCAACTTTTTGTTGGTAAATATGGTCCACTGTGTATAGTGAATTCTTTACAGGAGTGTATTTACTGGAGGCTATCAGGCCATATGTCCCCATTAATGCAGACTGTGCATTCAAGTAACATGTCAGGAGTCAAGAAATTAATTGGCTTACCATGTCAGTTGAGTGACTGTTCTGCTGGCATGTATGCTTAAATATGCAAGAGAACAAAAGACCTAATTTAGCAATAAGATACTTTCCATGTGTGGTTGGGTTAGTTTGAAGCCCTCATAAATGCACTAACTTGGTGCACTCATGAAGGTCACCACTGCACAGATAGCTAATATGACCTCTGTTGACAATTTATACGTAAGGATCTAGGTGGGACAGGGGTTTTTGAGCACAGGTGTCTAGAGAAGAGGGTGATATATTTGGCACTTAACCAGATTATACAATCTTCTGAGGAAAGGCAGAGGAATATAATAATGAGCAAGTGGGAGGGGGATAAATTAATAAATTACATGATGATGGTAGTAATGATGTAATAATTGCTGAAATAAAAATAACTATTACCTCATGAATTCCAAAGTGAGCATAGGAATCAAAATAATAATCCCTGGATGTCATCTCTTCTGGATTAATGAGCTTTGCCATCTTGCCTCGGCCTGGACAGCTTGGTTGCAATGGGACATGTATGACAGACTGAGCTGACTTTGGAACAACAGCAGGTTGAGGAGGCTGGGATGGGACAGGACAAACCTAGAAGAATATGAAATATTGTTAAGAGGCATCAAAAAAATAAAACACTTCTCTCTATGTCTGGCATAGTGATATTATTATAACTAGCTATGGAGATCGTAAGACCAAAGAGACCGGGGGTATCATAAGCGAGATTTTGGCTTCCTTCTGGCTCTTTAATTTGCTCTATCTTGGAAAAAAATCCTAATCCATCCTTTTTTCTTGATGTTCCTCTGCAGATACCTACATCAGTGCAAAGTACTGGTGTTGGCTGAAGTGGGTGACTCCAAATATTGACACAAGACAGTTAAGAGCTAGGTTTTCTCCTTTAGTGTCTTCTTCTGTCAAATTGCCATAGTTTCGTGAGAGGTAAGATGTAATAAATAAGCTGTAATAAAAAGTCCCCCTGCAAAGAGCTCATAATAAAAGGATTTTGAACACAGTGTTGCCAAGAAGGACAGGATTCACAATCAATTTTTAATTGTAAGGTAATGTTATCTGGCTGTATTGATGAGGCAGGTCTGACAATGCTCAAAATACCTGACACTATCTGAACATCTCTTGGCATGTCCAGAAAGCCCTGTAATGAGCTGTGTGAGATATGTGATCCCTTGATTTAGTTTCCTGTTGTTGGGAGATGCAGGAATTATGTGTTATGAACACTCCCTGGCCCACTGCACTTCATTTCGCCTTGTGTATTGCATTTCCAACAGCAAAATTTCAACAGAGCCAGAATGCTCACATCCCCTTGACTCAAATTTGACACCTATAGCATCTAAGATAGACTGTTTCACAAACACGAGACAGGCCATGGTCCATAAGTACCTCTACATCTTTCATCCTTAACATGAAGCAAAATGCTGAAAACTGAGAAAAGACTGAGCAAGATGCTACATCTTCAAATATGCACTAAACCACCTGCAAATTATGGGTCAGCAACTTCAAATATTAAGAAGGTCAATCCTACTTAAAATATGTCACCTTCTTTCATACTTTTTTATTTTCAGATTTAGTAGTTTCCCAGTGGGGACAGGATTAGCCTGTGCCTCTCATAGATACTTTCATAAAGTGCACTCTATCTTCAATAGCTTCATGCTGTGAGACAACAAGCCCTTGTACTCTCTCTGAATAGCATCAGTTAGCCTAGTTCAGTTTACTTCAATATATAAAAAAAAAAACCCAACACATTTTTTTCCCTTATTCATTTTAAGCTTTAAATGTGTCCTCTTTTGATGGCTTCTTAGGTCTATCTGTAAAAAATGAATACTAGTCGTTTTTGTTCCTGTAACACTTGTACTATGGGTACCATAGCTTCATGCAGAACAGAAAAACGGATAGCGATGGTGACTTTTTCAGCCAGCAGCACTCTGTCACAGGGACCTTAAATCAGCTGCTTCATTTCTGGTTTAGGCATACTAACACAACACAGAACTATCCAATTAAAATGACATAATTTTTTGTAGCATCTGTAATACCCACTGCTATAATTTGTGTGTAGTTCTGTAATTCTGAAACTCCAAGTCAAGGTTACAATTCCAAGAATAATTTTGTGAGGGGGCTCAGGAAATCCCTCTGTCATAGATTTGCTATAGACACTGTGAACAGTTTCAGTTAAGAGTAACTCATGACCTATGACAACAAATACTTGGGGAAAACAGATGAACATAGTAGACAAAATAAAGGTAATGAAAGCTATTATTTGTATCAGAAACAATAAAGTCTTCAGGTGTACAGACCTATGCTTGCTAAACCAGAGTGCTTGCTAAACTAGAGACAACTAAGCTTTTTGGGATATGATATAACTGCTCTAGGAGAAAACATGCCTCCAGAAGAAAAGCTATGAATGAAAACACTGAAACAAGTAATGAAATAATGACAATGTTGGTGTTGGCATCAATGAAAATGTTGGTGTTTACTACAGGCCACCTGATCAAGGGGAGGCTATTGATGAAGCCTTCATACTCCAGCTCCAGGAGACATCACATTCCCAGGCTCTCATCCTGCTGGGGGACTTTAACCACCCTGACATTTGCTGGAAAAGTAGCACGGCAAGCTGTAGGCAATCCAGGAGATTCCTGGAGTGCCTGGATGACAACTTTTTAAAGCAAGTAATCAACAGCCCTACCCAAGGGGATGTGGTTTTAGACCTAGTGGTGACCAATGCAAGTGAACTTGTTGGGGACATCAAGATTGGAGGAGGCTGGGCTGCAGTGATCACACACTGGTCCAATTCACTGTCCTAAGGGGTGTAGGACAGATGAAAAGCAAAGTCAGCACTCTAAATTTTAGGAAAACAAACCTCCAGCTCTTCAAGGAGTTAATCAACAGGACCCCTTGGGAGACAGTCCTCAGGGATGAGGGAGCAGAGCAGAGCTGGCAGATCTTTAAGGAGGCTTTCCATAGAGCGCAAGAGCTCTCAATACCTATGTGCAGGAAATTAAGCAAGAAAGGAAAGAGACCGGCATGGCCGAGTCAAAAACTAGTGGTTGAACTAAAGAACAAGAT
>VYZX01017653.1:1748-15697 GCA_013401335.1 Brachypteracias leptosomus
TTAGGAAGAAGTTGTTGGCCAGGAGGGTGGGGAGACACTGGCCCAGGTTGCCCAGAGAGGTGGTGGAAGCCCCATGGCTGCACATTTTTCAGGCCAGGCTGGCTGGGGCTGTGAGCAACCTGATGTAGTGGGAGGTGTCCCTGGCCATGGCAGGGGGGTTGGAAGGAGATGATCTTTGAGGTCCCTTCCAACCCTGACACTTCTATGATTCTATGCTATGATTCTCTAAGATACACACAAAAGTTTCCAGATTTCCCAACTATGATGCATTTCTCAGTCAGACTTTTCTTTTTTTTTTTTCCTACCCCTGCTCCACATGATTTTCTCCTGGGAAATTTCTCTGCTCCACTCTCGTGTTTCACCCTGTTTTGTAAGAGATTGATGCTTGTCATAAAAGGATTCCTGTCTAAACTGTCCCGAGGTCACCACCAGCTTTGTGTTTGCCTAATGGAGGGAGATGCAGCCACAAAGCAGCAGAGCTTCAAGGAATGCAGACAGCTGATCCTGCCCAGCTTCCAGCCCTCACCATTTGCACCAAAACACAGATCAAACACACATTTAAAGTGTTTTCTCAATTCAATTACGTGCTGTCTTGCCAGCTCTTTTTTTTCCTTTTTTTTTTAAAATCCCATTTCAAATTCAGAGCAAAATCTACAACTACTGTAAAATATTTCTGATTTATGGAGGTGCTACTGTACAAGGGGTTTTCTTCATGCTGGAGCCCTTCCAAGGCCAAGATTTCTGTTGGTTTTGTGAATAAATTTGATTTGCCTGGTATTTTCTCATTCTACACTAGGGCTGGTTGAATCCTTAAGTTTTTCCTCTCTAGTGTAAACCTTCCAATGTAGAAGGTTTTTAGGGGCCTGTCTTGGAGCTTCCAGCTTGTCACAAATGTTATGCAGTGAATTTAAGTGGAATTTTTTTTATATATAGGAAACCCTCATAGGGAAATATCCAGCTCCATATCCAGGTTTTGTGTAAACTGAACATCCTTAATATTTAGCTCCCATGGTATGTTTGCACCTAAGATTGGCTGAGGATTGGAAAATATTCTCCTTTGCCTAAAATCTTCCCAGATTTATGTTTCAAAGAGAGCTGCTCATTTGCTTCAATATCACATTTCAGTTACTCCCCCTGGTTCTTTCTGCAGAAGATCCTTCCTGCAGAAAGGTAAATCCATTTAGAAGGATATTGAGGCTTTAGATGTTTGCTAAACTGATTTCATAACAGGAAAGGCTAAAAGAGAATTGTTTTGCAATATCTGATGCAGCAATGTGTGAGAGCAGCCCGGAAAGCCCCAACCATCTCCTGGGCTGCATCAAAAGTGTGGCCAATGGGTTGAGGGAGGTGATTCTGCCCCTCTGCTTCACTCTCATGAGACCCCACCTGGAGCTCTGTGTCCAGCTCTGGAGCCCCCAGCACAAGAAGGACATGGACCCGGTGGAGAGGGCCCAGAGGAGGGCTACAAGGATGATCAAAGGGCTGGAGCACCTCTCCTATGAAGACAGGCTGAGAGAATTGGGCTTGTTCAGCCTGGAGAAGAGAAGGCTCCAGGGAGACCTTCTTGCAGCCTTCCAGGATCTGAAGGGGGCTACAAGAAAGCTGAGAAGGGACTTTTATACAAAGAGGATGAGGGGTAATGGGTTCAAACTGGAAGAGGGTAGATTTAGATTGGAAATTAGGAGGAAATTCTTCACTATGAGGGTGATGAGACACTGGCAGAGGTTACCCAAGGAAGCTGTGGATGCTCCATCCCTGGAGGAGTCCAAGCCCAGGTTGGATGGGGCTTGGAGCAACCTGGTCTAGTGGGAGGTGTCCCTGCCCATGTCAGGGGGATTGGATCTAGATGATCTTTAAGATCCCTTCCAACCCAAACCATTCTATGATTCTATGATGAAATATCTTGAATGCTTTACAAGGTAGATTCATTTATGAGCATCTCTTGGAGCTTCGCCCATTCATGGGGGGGTGTTTCAAATGGCTCCATCACTCAACTCTTTGTACCCACCCGAGCTCCACACAGGAGGCTGAGATGGGATGTAATTAGTAGAGCTGGAATACAGCCAGAGCTTTGAGGTTATCATTAATCTGGGAAGAATTTGAAGCAATCATGATGTGTTTAGACTTTTGTTGTTCATCCTGTTGCACAGACAGAGCCCATGAGGCCTTATCAGCACGTGGAGGCTCTTCATGGGTGAAATGGAGGAGACAGGAGTAGAAAGAGCCTGTTCAGAGCTGCTTTATCTGTGTTTATTGAGTTAACCTCATTATAAGATGTTCCTGAGGATTTATTTTCTTTATTAAGGTGTCACCATAATTATTGTGTAACTAATTTAAATAGAATTACATTTTCTTTTGCTGCTGGCGTAGCCTTAAGCATTAATGTTTTCTAGCATAGCTTGAAGAAAATTAACCTGCTTTGAGTGCTCAGGGGCTAAAGAGGGAAAAGCTTAAGCTGGTGAAGGAAGAGCCTTGACACATTGAGGTGTTTGAAGCCCTTAATGGCAAGAATATTGAACCCCTCTGTTTTAAAACACATGGAGATGGTACCTTCTGAGCCCCTACATGAGAGCACAGCCCTGATGTTGATGTGGTCTGGACATGCTGAGACTGGCACCAGTTGGGTTAAGTGGGTCTAATGAAGAGGGAAACCAGAATATTGCTGTGGGACAGCAGGAGTTTAAAGCTCTTGGTCTTGTGCCTACAACAGTGAACCTGCTGTGGTCAGTTGCTGCTGAGGAAACAGGACTTTATTTTTTTTTAAAAAAGCAAAAATAAGTGAGTCCATCTAGGTGAAGAAAGCCAAATTCTGTTCTGTGCTACCAAATTCTTCTCTTGGCCCCACCAGTGGAAAGCTGATGGGTCTTTAATGAAGTCAACAAGATTTACACCACTGATGAGTCTTTAATGAAGTCCCCAGAGTATTTACACCACTGGTAGTCCCAAACTTGCCTAATAAAACTTGGAAATTTGCAGATCACCTGTGTGAAGTCCATGTGCACTAATTCCTGGACAACTGATACATTTTCAAGCAATTTTGCTTTTTTGTTGCTTATTTAACTCTAGAGGCTGTCTAGCAGAAAATCTTTTAAAGTATATTATAGAATTTATAGTGTTTTGCTGTGTGTATTAATGGATTTTCTTTTTCTTTCCTGTTTCAGAGCATTCAGTCAGAAAAGAGCTGCCATTGAGAAGGAATATGCACAGGTAGGTGCTGGGATAATTTTAATATCTATGACGTTGTTCTCTTGAGGTAATTTATTCATTAGTAATTTTTCCCTGGTCTATTTTTTCATTAATTATGATGAAACTATTTGTTGAGGTTCTGAATCAGACAGTTCAGTCTATGAAGGACTTAGGCCCACGCTGTGTTTTCATGTCTTCTGTGACTTGAGGAAGTTCTTGGGTACAAAAGACATTTTTTTTCCCAATTATTCTAAAGTCCAGCAACTCTTTGAGGTTTTCTCAGCAGTTGGTGTGAAACTTGAGGAGAAAATAAAATCAGGTCAATTAGAGGAGGAGGAAATGTGTCCAAAATCACTTCACATTTGTCAGTAAGAGCAGCTTCTGAAAGCAAAGCAGCCAGATTGGGCCTCGTGTTGTGGTGGGGAGAGGGCTGCATTTTGATTTGTTTGTGAGGAAAGAGGGAGGGTTGAATTTGCTCCCTCATTCCCAAATTAGAAAGCTTCTAATAAGGGGCAGCTGCCTGCTGAATTTACAGTAAGGGCTCTTGGAGCCTGAGTCCAGCAGATTAAAAAGACATTAATTTATTTTAAAATAGATTAAAATCAAATAAAATACAAGTGAGGGAGCTGATGGAGCTGAATATACAATAAATACAACTGGAGATGGGCCTGATGTGGCAGTTGTTGGTGTTGGGGCAGTGACAGAAGTGGAATGTGAAAAGAGAAGTTGGTGTGAGGTTGTTTTCAAGTGGAGTTGGGGAATATTCACAGGAGAGACCCTTCCTATGGGCCAGGCTTTGCTGTCAGGCTCTCAAAAAGCATTCCTGTGATGTACACGTTTTCCACTCCTAGATTTTCCACGTGTGGTCTCAGCTGCAAACACAGGGTGGAATTTGCACAGAATTGAAGCTGATGGTGCTGTGAGGAGCTGCAGTTATTGGTGCTCCAGTTCTGTCACTGGACATGAATTTCCATGAGTGTGCATTGATTACATTGGTGATCAATTTAATTACATTGAGTCATTTTTCACTGCCCAAGTCGATTCCTGCCTCGTGAAACTTTGCTTTGCAAGGATGTTTTCTTGGCTGATTTTTGTAAAGGCAAAAATATGGTGGGGAGGGACTTTTACAAAGGCCTGTAGTGATAGGACAAGGGGTGATGGGTTCAAAATGGAAGAGGGGAGATTTAGATTGGAAATTAGAAGAAGATTCTTCACTGTGAGCGTGGTGAGACACTGGCACAGGTTGCCCAGGGGGGCTGTGGATGCTCCATCCCTGGAGGTGTTCAAGGCCAGCTTGGATGGGGCCTTGAGCAACGTGGTCTAGTGGGAGGTGTCCCTGCCCATGGCAGGAAGGTTGGAACGAGATGATCTTTAAGGTCCTTTCCAACCCAAACTGTGATTCTATGATCATCAAGAGACTCATCCTACACTGAGAATGTCTTTTAGATGCAGAAGCATTTCCAGCACTCGCAGCATTTGGGGAAGAGTCTTGATAGGTTGGAAAAATAATTACATACCCTGCTTGGGAAGGCTCAGACTTAACAACTGAGGCTTTCAGATACTTGCCTTGAAAAAAAACAAACCAACCCCTCAACTTTCCAGCAATCCAGCTGCATCATTTGAGATTCACTGAAGGGCTCCTGCGATGAATGGCGGGCTTGTGGCATCGCTTCCGTGGTTTGCTGCTCAGGGCTCAGCTCAGCAACAATGTGGGATGTTTCTTCTCGGGCCCGTAAAAGGAGTTTTGGGTTTGAGATGGTAATAAAATGTCACATAAAAAGCCTTTTGGTGAGAGACATTGGAGTTGGAATAAACGTGGGGCTGTATTCAGCAGCAGTGGGCTATGCCTGTTAAACGAGTTCTGAAAGGAGCTGGAAATTCTCTCTAGTTTCTCAAGCAAAATTTCTCAATCTTCTCACAGATTCTGCCCAAGTGCCTTTTGTCACCTTAAGGAACCCAGAATATTCTAACTTATATTTTGGCAGCTGAAAAAAAAAAGAGAGGGTGGGGGTGAGGAGGAAGGGTGAAGAGGGAAAATAAGTTTCCCAGAATTGACTGTTTTGTTGGTTTAAAGCTCTCGTCTGCTGATGCCCAGAGCTGGGCTGCCAAGTTTCTATACACAGAGAGCTTTTGTTTGGAGAAGGAGAACCTGGACAAATGCTAGTGAAGCACCACAACCCATTGCTATGGTTGGAAAGGACCTGTAAGGTCATAATTACATTGTAAATGGTTTGAGAGCATGAGAGAAATTTTAAGATCTGTGTGTGAATTCCTTTGTCCTGTGTTATCAAGGGAGGTTTTTTTTTACTGAGTTTTTTCCCCATGTTGTGCCTGTTGCTATTGATGTTCTTTCTAAGCTGTTTCACTTCTTATTGTTTGCCTCCAGTGGGTTCTTTACTGGCTTTTCTGGTCTGTGCTGTGGTGTAAATGGGAGAAATATCTGATATATTGACTCTAGTGCTGTGATTCTGCAGCCCTTTCTAGAGCTGTTGTGGATATGCACTGAGGGCCAGGTCAGTTGTAAGAGGTTCAACCAGGCCAAGAGCTGGGTCCTACCCTTGGGTCACAACAACCCCCTGAAGGCTCCAGGCTGGGGAAGAGTGGCTGGAAAGTGCCCGAGGGAAAGGAGCTGGGGGGGTTGGGGCCAGGGGCTCGAGATGAGCCAGAGGGTGCCCAGGTGGCCAAGAAGCCACCAGCAGCCTGGCTGGTGTCAGCACCAGTGTGGGCAGCAGGACCAGCTTTTGACCAAGAGATGTAGTAAGATCTTGACAATTTTGGTTGGCTAGGCAAGAAAATAGCACATAAAGTTGACATTAAAAAGAGAAAAGCAGTAAGTTGGTGAGAAAACTGCTGCTGGATTGATGGGCCAAGGCCAGTGGTCAAAGGTTGAACAAGGCCAAGGGCCGGGTCCTGCCCTTGGGTCACAACAACCCCCTGAAGGCTCCAGGCTGGGGGAAGAGTGGCTGGAAAGTGCCTGAGGGAAAGGACCTGGCAGCTGAAGATGAGCCAGAGGGTGCCCAGGTGGGCTTCTTGGTGGCCACCAGCAGCCTGGCTTGGATCAGCACCAGTGTGGGCAGCAGAAGCAGGGCAGGGATGGTCCCCCTGGACTGGGCACTGGGGAGGAACAACCTCCAATCCTGGGTTCAGTTTTGGCCCCTCACTCCAAGAAGGAGCTTGAGGGGCTGAAGAGTGTCCAGAGAAGGGCAAGAAAGGTGGGGAAGGGTGTAGAGCAGGAGTGTGGTGAGGAGCAGCTGAGGGAGCTGGGGGGGTTGAGCCTGGAGGAAAAGGAGGCTCAGGGGAGACCTTCTGGCTCTGCACAACTCCTGGAAAGGAGAATATAGTGAGGTGGATGTTAGTCTCTTCTCCCAAGGAACAAGTGATGGGACAAGAGGAACCAGCCTCAAGTTTCACCAGGGAGGTTTAGGCTGGAGATTAGGAAATTTTTTAGGGAAAGGGTTGGACTCCCCATCTCTTGGCATGTTTAAACCCCTGGAGATGTGGTGCTGAGGGACATGGTTTAGCAGCAAACTTGGTGGAGTAAGGTTATGGTTGGACTCTTACGATCTTAAAGGTCTTTTAAACCTAAATGATTCTGTTTCTCTGAGCTATTCTACTTACACTTTCAGTCCTGCATTATTTAATATATACTTAAATGCTCACCATAATATTGAGAGTATAGAAGGGCTCTCATTTCCCTTTAACAACTTCTCCTAATAATAGCATTTAAATTGCAATTTTGTCTTAGTATTATTAGGAATTCTCAATTAATAAACTTGCTGAAATCGATGGCTGGGAGTAAGAAATAGAACCTGGCAAACGTGATTTCATTGCTGCCTCATAAAAACTTGGTTCATGTAGTGTGTTAATTAGGTAAAATGGTATTTATTTTGGGTTTGAGTTCATAATTACACCTCTGCTGCACTTTTAACTCTTATTTAACACTTTAACTCAGTCTTTCACAGTCTGGGAACACATTGACAACCTCCCTCGGTGTGTTTTGTTTGGGTTTTCTAAATATTTAGGTGTCCTTGTTGCAGAGGAAAAGGTGACCCCAGGCAATCCAGTATCTCTGGGGCTCCCAGTAACCTCCCAGAGCTGGAGCTGTGAAACCTGCTCCTCATTCCCATGCATGCTAATGAGTTACTACCTAGTACCTCAACCAAAGGCATTGATGATGTAGAAAAAAGGTAGGAAAGTCCATTCTGTGAGCTGCAGAATTAGGACTGAAGGGGATGTAGAAGTTTCTGTTCAGATTTTAACCCAAAAGCACTAATTGTTATGGGTTTTTTTTTCCTGTCTCTTTTATTCTGGAGGTCAAATTAACATTGAAGAGATGTGTGAGCTCTGTAAAAACACCTTATCTGTGATCTGGAGAGAGTGGTGTTGATTGCTGGGGCTGCTGCAGGGAGAAACTTGATGCCTTTTAAACATTCTAATAGAGGGAGAAAATGAAAGGGAGTTGTGAATATCCACACGTTGCTGTTGGAAGCAATGAGGGAAGTGCAGGAGTGTCCTTTGGTGGGGTTTACATCAGACAATGACCATGAGAGGAGCCTTAGAGTGAGATGGAATGAATGCTGAAGGAAAAAGCAGCTTGTTAGAGCAGCTGATGGAGGGAGAGCAGGAGAGGAGCAGGAGAGGTAAGAGGAAAGGTGGGTGGAAGCAGGGAGGTTGGTCACATTCACCAGCTTTCCTCACCTGCTGAGGATCAGAGAGTCATTTAGGTTGGAAAAGACCTTTAAGATCATACAATCCAACCATAACCCTGCTCTGCCAAGTCTGCTACTAAACCATGTCCCTCAGCACCACATCTCCACAGCTTTGAAACCTCTCCAGGGATGGGGACTCCACCACTGCCTGGGCCAGCCCTTCACAACACTTTCAGTGAAAAAATTTTTCCTAATATCCAACCTCAACCTCCCCTGGTGCAGCTTGAGGCTGGTTCCTCTTGTCCTATCTCTTGGTCCTTGGGTGAAGAGACCATCACCCACCTCTCTACAACCTCCTTTAAGAGGAGCAAGAAGATGTCCCCTCACCAGACTTTCAAAAACTCTTCTTTTAAGACATCAGAAGATGTGAACACCTATTTTCTAAAAAAAATTGCAATATTCCAATAGTAATTTTGTGTATATAAGTTATACATAAAACACATAATAAATATAATATATAAATATATCTAAATAGTTGCTTGATTATTTTTTTCTCTACTCTATTTCTCTTCTATTGTTTAAAATCAGAAGATAGAAGCTGATTATTCTTCTGACCATCTTCCAACAAGGATGCCAGGCTACTTAACTTAATATATAGGGGCCTTTTCAACAATTTTTCAGTGGATTAAAATTGAAAGGGTTAAAATCAGAGATTTCCCCCCCACCCCCTGTTTTAGGGACATGGTTTAATGGTGGGCTTGGCAGCGTTGAGTCAGTGGTTGGACTCCATGGTCTTCAAGGTCTTCTCCAACCCAAATGATTCCATGATTCTGTGTCTCACTAACTTGTGCTGTGGCTAATTTTTTTTTTTTTCTTTGCTCTACTTTACCATGTAGCTCAATGCTTCACAAACTGGTTTGTCTTGTACTGGGAAGACTGGAAAGGTGATTGTAGCTCCTTTGTAAGGAATTAGGGAAACTGAGTGAATTTTACCCAGCATAAAATGGGTCCTTTTTAATCGAATGGCTACTAGATTCTTGATATTTTGAATATATATACATATACAGACACACGGATATTTTTATATATATGTACACACATATGTATTTAATACAGACTTTTATTTTTATATATATATATACACACACACATATTTTGGTCCAGTATGTGACCAGTATATATTTAATACATACTTATATGTATTTATATTTATATATACTTATATTTAATATGTAATTATATGTATTCAATATATATTGAATAGATATATGTATTCAATATATATTGAATATATTTAAAGAGAATCCTTCAGTAATTATGCCACTTTTGCTTCAGCACTAAAATTCCAATAATTTTTCTTCCTTTACCTCATCAAATGCTTTGAGATTTCTAGAAGAGGAGCCCTGTACAAGTATTTACTTGTCAACAACCTGCGTTGGCCAACTGGGAAGAGGTGAGATGTGCTTTGGTAGATCATAGTCAACTCTCTTGGAAATCAAATTGCTCCACTCATGGTAAAAGAGAAGAAAGAATCATGCTAGGTAAACACTCCTCTTTGGAAATATATCACTTTATTGCAGCACCAAAGGTTAGAGGAGGGTGACACGGGCAGGGCAAGGTCTGTGGAGCTCAGAGAAGGTCCTGGAGAGCTCTGCCAGTTCAGTAGTGAACACGATTCACCCAAATCAATTGAGAAACCCCACATGGCCAAACAACTGCAGCTCAGCAAACACAGCCTACCACAGGTTTGGGATGAAAGAAAAACAAACCCCAAAGTCATGGTGAAGCAAAAGTCTTCTTCTGACTCAGCACTCAGCTGAGCCAACGGCACCTGAGGGACCTGCCTTCAGAATCCAGCAGGCAACTGTCTATTGGGTCATTCAACCTGGACAGAACCTTGTGGGGTTGGGTTTGCTTTTTTTTTTCTTTAGCCCAGAGGATACAGAAAGTTTCTGTGGCCTCGAGGAGAGCAGGAGGAGATTGTAGACTTTAAGGGTGGGTCCTCAACCTGGGGACAAACAAGAAGCAGCCAGAGGTTGCCTGGTCAGTGGCTGGTTGTGTTAACCAATGAACTTCCATGATTTGCTTCTTCCTTTGAGGACTGTAGTAGATTTACTGCTGCAGTAAATCTCCCCCTGGAGCATTTCTGTAATATTTCAGACATTCCTCTTGGTTTTGCTTTATGGCTGAAATCAGTGACTTCTATCATCAAGCAGGAATTCAGAAAACACCTGAAATTACCTTTGGGGAGGGTGTGGGGAAGATCTATTTTTAAGACTCAGGCATATTTTATCTTCTAGGGCATGAAGAGCTTTGACTTCTGTACTCCAGCTCATGTGAGGGAGGGGTTAGTTGGTAATTAGGACATGTACAGAGACTATTTTTTTTCTCAGCCTTATCTTTTGAAGAGACTTGGCCACTGTTCTGTGGTTTCTCTGCAGAGCAACTTCCTCCTGTAGTAAATGAGTAGATTGTAGAAATTTCCGTCCTGGGCACTGGGATGAATAGTTGCTATATCTGGGTGGACTTGATAGCAGGAAATTTGGAAAGCAGCAAATCACTTGGAAATCTCTCTGGATGTTTATTGCATTTTCAAAATTTTATAGGAAATATTAGGAAAACTTCAGAGGGAAATATTTTTCCATAAACAAACTCATTGTATCTCTGCAGTGTCAGCTTTATCATTGCTGTCTAATTTAGATAGATTAAAAAAATCCAGAAAAAGCCCTTTAGATTTCTGGATTTTCTCCATATAATCCTTATTTCAAGATTTTCAGTATCTTTATTGTACTGTTTTAGATCATCTTAGAAGCCATGTCCAGCTGGGCTTACACTGAAATCTGTCTCTTATGAGGCCAGGCTGAGAGAGTTGGGGTTGTTCAGCCTGTAGAGGAGAAGGCTCCAGGGAGACCTTGTTGCAGCCTTCCAGTATCTGAAGGGGGCTACAAGAAAGCTGGGGAGGGACTTTTTGTAAGGGCTGGTAGAGATAGGAGGGGTGATGGCTTTAAACTGGAAGAGGAGAGATTTAGGTTGGAAATTAGAAGGAAATTCTTCCCTCTGAGGGTGGTGAGACCCTGGCCCAGGTTGCCCAGGGTGGTTGTGGATGCACCATCCCTGGAGGTGTTCAAGGCCAGGTTGGATGGAGCCTTGAGCAATGTGGTCTAGTGGGAGGTGTCCCTGTCCATGGCAGGGGAGTTGAAACTAGATGTCCTTTAAGGTCCTTTCCAACCCAAACCATTCTGTGATTCTATGAAGTGATCCTGGAGGCTCAAGATGGTCCACATGCATTACTCAAAAGTATATCTGTAGGTCTGAGGTAGCTTCACTCTATTTTATTAGCAGCATTGCACAGCTTTTTAATAATCATTCAATAAATTTTTTTTTAACTATGAACCCCACATTTGTCCTCCAGCACTGGGGAACATACTCCTCCCAAGCCAGAGCTCTGGCCTCACCATCAGAGCCTGGAGGGAGATTTTCTTCATGCCTTCTGTTGTTTCCTGTAGTGTCCATGTGAATATGGCACCTTTTTGAGCCAGGAGAAGCTCATTTCTTACCTGTACAGAGAGAACAGCCACTGAAATCTTGTAATCCATGGTCTGAATTGAATTTTCTGCCTTTGCCAGTGTAGGAATTCCTGCAGGAAAAGTCGACAGACCCACTGAAGCTCCATGTGTGACTTTGAGTGTTCCTCCCTTGTTGGCACAGCTCCTTGGGGGAGGGGGAAAAGCTGTATCCAAGAAACCTCTGGATCCAAATGCAAAAATGCTGAAGCCATTCAGGCCCGTTCCTGCTCTGAGTGATATTCCCTGGTGTGTACTTAGGGCTGTGGGGCTCCTCTGTTTCTCCAGCTTTGGAATCTTGCTCTGGTTGGTCCCATCTGTCACCGAAAGGCACGTCAGGCAGGTTTGGTTGTAAACATGGTCGTGCTGCTTTCTGAAGGTGTCTTCCTGCTTCCTGTAGAAAAATATACAAAACTGTGCTGGTTTCTAGGAGGAGAAAATGAAGTGGGAAGAAAAGTGTGCTCTGTTATTAATGCTAGAAATGGGAGAGGATGGAGGAGGCACACAGAATGGTAGCGGTTGGAAGGGACCTCTGGAGATCGTCTAGTCCAACCTCCCTACTAAAGCAGGTTCACCCAGGGCAGGTTCCACAGGAACGTGTCCAGGTAGGTTTTGAAAGTCTCCAGAAAAGGAGAAACCACAACTTCCCTGTGCAGCCTGTTCCAGTGCTCCATCACCCTCACACTAAAGAAGTTTCTCTTCATATTGAGGTGGAACTTCCTGTGTTCGTAGAATCATAGAATGTTTTAGGCTGGAAGGGACCTCTAGAGGTCATCTGGTCCAACCTGCCTACACAAGTAGGGACATCTCTACCTAGATCAGGTTGCTCAGAGCCCCATCAAGCTCTCATCCATATTGATGACCTCAGATGGTCCCTTTAGCCATGATGCTGCAGAATACATCAACAGAACTTACTGATTCCAGACAGAAAACACCTGCTTGATACCACCTTCATATTATCTTCTCCTAGAGCCCAACACCATCCAAACCACCCCCATCTCACTAAGAGGGTGAGGAGAATGAAGTGAAGGACCCAGTAGCTATTCATGCCCACCAAAGTATGGAGAATGCTACAAAGACCTGGTCTGCTCCACTTCAGAAATGGTGAATAACTCCCTTGTGATTTCTGGAATAACTTGTAGAGCCAAGTTTGACACATCAGGTGGTGTAATGGGATTATTGACACTATTCTGCACTTGTCACACTCCAGCCCCTCAGCTTTTCCCCTGCAAGACAAGACATGCTTTAGAATTCTCTATATGAAGTGTCCACTTCATGTTTAATATAATATATAGTGTGTGGAACAAAGGCTGCAGGTCCCTGGGTGGCCTTCCACACGATATGATCAGTGACCTTCTCTTTTCATGTAGATTTTTTGTTCGTGTGGTTTCTCATCCCTGAGAAACCCCTGTCAGCACTTCAAGAGGGGTGGAAAAAGAATCTCAGGGATCTGATTTAGGGCTCATCTCACTGAGTGTTGTGAGGTGAAAGATGAAAATGCCTCAGAGTGAAATATTTGTCCATTTAAAAAAGCATTTAAAAATGCTGCTCTATTTTCGATGGTTTCAATGGAATTCTTTAGATTAAAATAATATTTTTCTAAGAACAGAGGTGGACTGTCAGCTTCTATTTTGAGTGAAAACATCTAGTTCCTGACAACGGGCTCGCTAAGCTTGGAATGAGGCTGTTCCTACACAGAAAGGCCTTCAGAAAGAAAGTACATTTTCTGGGGAGCTGATGCAAGGAGGTTGCTCTTCCCCTGCTTCTTGCTGCTATTTTTCTTTCCAATGACTGTGCTCATAAGCAGCCACTGCCTGGAATCCTGATTCACTTGCAGATGAAAAACTTGATTCTGTAGAGCTGCTCATTTTCACGTGGTCTTTCAGGTGTAGTGAGCCAGGGCTGTGGAGTTATCTCTGAGATGCTTCTGTGGACATCACCCTCTCTCTGCTGTAGGTTGTGTCTATTTAAGGTTTGTTTTTCTACCTCTATCATCATTTCAGCTTTTTTCAAACATTTTTTAGTCCAGTCATTCTTCCCAATATCTGCTTTTCTCTTTCTGGTGATTTAAGAGGGCAGCTTAGTCACAACTCAATGCTATGAAAATAAACAACATGGAAACTTTGGGCCTCCATAGTAACAGTGATCCCAGCACTGAGTCCTGAGTCCACACCAGCAACACCCTGTCTGGCCTTCTAGACCTCTGGTTGGATTCCTTTTTCATGGATGTCTTCTCACACATCTTGTCCTGGGTGTGTGAGAGGAAGGAAGAGGAAGAATTCTTTGCTGAAAGAGTGGTCAGGCACTGGAACAGGCTACCCAGGGCAGTGGTGGGGTCACCATCCCTGGAGGGGTTCAAAAAATGAGTAGATGTGGTGCTTTGGGACATGGTCTAGGGGTCAGGGAGATGTTGGGATGAAGGTTGGACTTGATGACCCTAGAGGTCCTTTCCAACCTAAATGATTCTATGATTCTAAGGCTCTTTATTTCATAGAATCAGAATGGTTTGGGTTGGATTCCTGGAGGTTATGGAATCATAGAATTGTCAGAG
>VYZX01017653.1:15864-28661 GCA_013401335.1 Brachypteracias leptosomus
TCCTAACGTCTCATCTCAATCTCCCCACCTCTACTTTGGAGCCATTCCCCCCAGTCCTACCACTACCCGACAGCCTCAAAAGTCCCTCCCCAGCTTTCTTGGAGCCCCCTTCAGATCCTGGAAGGCCACCAGAAGGTCCCCTCAGAGCCTTCTCTTCTCCAGCCTGAACAACCCCAACTCTCTCAGTCTGTCCTTGTAGGAGAGGTGCTCCAGCCTCTCATCATCCTCGTGGCCCTTCTCTGGACACCTTCCAGCACGTCGAGGTCTTTCTTGTTCTGGGGGCTCCAGAACTGGCCGCAGAGCTCCAGGTGGGGTCTCCTGAGAGTGGAGCCAATCTGGGCCAATCTTCTGGTTAAAGCTGGGCTGACTTTGAAGTTCATTGAGCTTAGTGAAGCCTTCTTCCCTTTTAAGTTTGGCAAATCTTGAGGCATGGAGTTTCCCAAACGTCTGTGGGGCTGCTCCAGCACTCAGCAGCCTTCATACAAAACCCGTCTTCATCCTCCCAGCTGTTTGATAGCCCAGGTCCTACCCCAGCCACCTCTTTGCCCTCCCCCCACCCCCTTTTTCACAGTCCCCTGGTAACAGCTCCATCTTCTTTGCCACACTCTGATCTCTCCCTACCCTTGTTCTCAGCTTTTGGGCTGGTCTCGTTTCCTCAGGGATGGGAGATGTGTCCTGGTTTAGAAACCACTGCTGGAGGTTTCTCTGCAGATCTCTACACACTGTCAACAAGCTCATGAAAGCTCTGAATGTGTTCTGATATTTTTTAATCCCCAAAGCTTCTAGGTGAGAAGATATCTGGGAGATGAGCATCACCCATCAGCCCTTCCTCATATTTTCTAGCACACCAGAAACAAATCAAAAGCCATTTGTCTTTTGATTTCCTGCTGTCTTTTATTTCTCATTTAACTCTGTTTGTCCTGGAGCTGTCCATTTAAAAAATATCCTTTATTTTCCACCATGACCCTGCTTCTTTACCTAATGAGCACATTCCCTGTCACAATCCAAAGGCCATAATTTAGGGAAAAACCAGCAAATCCCTGAATCACCCCAGAATGATTCTCTGGAGAGTGTAATTAAAAAGAAAATGTTTGTTTAAAACAACAATTCCTGCAGAAATAAGGGCAGGGAGAGTTTCATTCCTTGTTTCAGCCTCAAGTTCAGCTTGTTAATGCAACTGATGAATTTATTCTGCATTTCAACTAGTTGAGCTGGTTTTCAAACGTTGGGCAGACAAAGGTGGTTTATGAGACCTGTTACTCCTTTCTTCTGGGTGACTTCAAAGAGATGTTTGATGGCACCTTCTGCAGAGTAACTGGAGTGTTTTGGGACCATGTGTGACTCCATGTAGTTTAGGTAGTGATATTTCTGAGAAATTCTTCTCACTTTTTCATATTTCTCTGATTGTGTGACCTTAATTTCTCCGTGGTGGTTCCCCATAGAACCACAGAGTGGTGAGGCTTGGAAGGGACCTTAAATATCATCAAGTTCCATCTTCCATGGGGAGAAAACCCATTGGTTAAAAAAAAATGAAAAAAAAGAAGAGCTTATTGAACCCACAGTGCAATAATTAAAATACATAAACTTATATATCCACTGTAAAAATGCCTGAATATCCTTTTCCAGGAGCAACCTGGGGTCCTTTGAGCTCTAGAGCAGCCCCTGACCCCAGCAATCCAGATTTTACGTGTGATTTTACATTTTAGATGGATGGGAGGTAAACCAAGCAGACCTTGGCTACTGGAGCTGTTTGTCTTAGACCCAGGATTGCTTTAAAGGGTACAGTAGAGGTGTTCTTCACTATTTTTAAAAACTA
This sequence comes from Brachypteracias leptosomus, assembly GCA_013401335.1. Taxonomy (NCBI): domain Eukaryota; kingdom Metazoa; phylum Chordata; class Aves; order Coraciiformes; family Brachypteraciidae; genus Brachypteracias; species Brachypteracias leptosomus. Next base: position 17,681 of record VYZX01017653.1, read on the forward strand.
TGCTCCCTTCTTCCCCTTTGCAGCCTTGGAAATCCTGCTTTCAGACCTGGACAAACCAGAACGTGTTGACAGCTAAAAAAAACCACCTCAACCCCAAAACCAGAGAGAGAGAATGTTTAAGTCAAATCTACCATAAATGATTATTCAGTATAAGGCCCTACGTAGACAGTAGTTGACTTGTTCAGCTCCACACAGATAAAAGGTCTTTTATCAGCTGGTGCTGCCTCTCCCAAGGAAGAGGAGGGAGGGAGGAAGGAAACGTGAGGTTTCTGAGGCTGGGACAGGAGAGAAGGTCAAGTAATAAAAGATGAGGCTTGGTCTAGGGGTTAGGGAGGTGTTGGGATGAAGGTTGGACTTGATGATCCTAGAGGTCCTTTCCATCCATAATGATTCTATGATGTTCTGGTAGTCTGACAAATAGGAGGTAGCAGCAAAGAATCTGTCTGGAGGATGCAGACAGGTGAGTCCACGTTCTCTTGGTGTGTCTCACTCCTTTGGTAGATATGTAACAAGTGATAGGACAGAGAAAATGGCCTCAAGTTGCATTAGAGGAGGTTTAGGTTGGACATTAGGGAAAAATATCTCACTGAGAGGGTTGTTGTGGGCTGTGCCAGGCTGGGCAGGGCAGTGGTGGAGTCCCCATCCCTGGAGGGGTTTCCAAGCTGTGGAGATGTGGTGCTGAGGGCCAGGGGTTAGTGGTGCCCTGACAGGGATGGGTTAATGATTGGGCTTGATCTTAAAGGTCTTTTCCAACCAAAACAACTCTATGATTCTCTTTAAGTAAATAGCTGGGATGTTGATCACACGTGTTATGGAAATAAGTCTTACTCTTGATGTCCACTGCAGGCTGTGGAGCTACGAGTGGAACTCTCACTGACTTGCAGGTTTTCTGATAAACACATGAGGTATCTATAACCTGTACATGAGAAACTTTGACATCCTCTTATTCTTTACCCGTAACATGTAAACTTCCCTTTAAAATGAAATGATTTACCCAGATTTAAAGGAACTGTTGCAAAACAGCCTCTACAGAAGGACCTGGCCAGGCTGGATTGATGGGTCAAGGTCAATGGGATGAGATTCATCAAGACCAAGAGCTGAGTCTTGCCCTTGAGTCACAACAACCCCCTGAAGGCTCCAGGCTGGGGGAAGAGTGGCTTGAGTTGAACTTCTTGAGGTTCTTCTCCACCCAGCTTTCCAGCCTGAGTCTTCTAATTACAAGCATGAAATATTGAAACCATTCTGTGGGTTGGTCTCTTGCAGTGTCAGTGGAAGTGGCATCGTGGTTATTTCCTTAATTTCTGGAGCTGTTGTGACTTATCTTCTTTTAGTAGCATTCATTGGTTTGTATCCTATTAGTTGCAGCAGCAACTTGAGAATCTAGATAATAATTTCTCCGTATTTTCCATGAAAAATGAAATTAATCTGTACAATAAGCTTTCTAGGGGGAGATTTCCATGGATATTTCAATAAATTAACTCCATTCTTCTGTTACATGGAGCAAACATTTAAAAACACAGTTTGCCTGGTGAGTTAGTGACATCATCATCATCAGGAAACATGAATTTCATGCCTGAAGTGGGAACCTACCATAAGTATAGTGCAGGAACCAGCCCTTAACATTGATTTGAATTTTAATTTATATATGGAAAACATCCCTTTCAGTCACCAAAATGGTTTTGATCGTTGTATAAATTGATTCCTCCTCTCCTTTTTTATTTTTTTTAATATTATTCTGTATTTTCTGCTTGGCAGATACTCCTGCCACTGTTCCTTGCACTAGCAATGTACTTACTATGCTGTCTTGTGGGTTTAAAGGGTAGTTTGTCATATTTCCAACAGGAATAAAAGCATATTTCATACTGGTTGCAAACAGAAAGTAATTGAGTAGGAGGAAGCCTGAGGATTTATGAAGAAAAAAATCTCAGCCTGTGGTTTCTTAGCTCTGTGCACACATGAGGCTCAGACTTTTTTTTTCACCTTCACAAACCATAAAGAGGTAATTTAAAATAATTTAAAAAAAAAGAAATAGGAAGGGTTGGCCACGTATTTTTTGAGATGTGAAGTTGTGAGCTCCTGGGTGTCCTGGATTTATTTCTGGTCAGGATGCAAAGTCCATCCCTGTTTGGTCGTTGGTTGTGGAGCCAAGTAGGCTCGTGAGAAATTTGCTTTTTTTTTGCCTGTCAAATTATTTTTCTTCTCCTGATAGGAGTGTCTTGAAAGCTGCTTTCTATTCACTGTTGGTTTTCTGGTTTTGTTTTTTCTCATGGTAGAATCATAGAATGTTTGAGGCTGGAAGGGACCTCTAGAGGGCATCTGGTCCAACCTCCCTCCACTAGCAGGGACATCTCTACCTAGGGCAGGCTGCTCAGAGCCCCAGCAAGCCTGACCTTGAAGGACTCCAGGGATGGGGCCTCCACCACCTTTCTGGGCAGCCCATTCCACTGATCTGTCACCCTCATGTTAAAGAACTTTTTTCTACTATCCAGTCTAAATCTCTCCTTTCCCAGCTTAAAACCATCACTCCTGGTCCTGTCATTACAATCCCTTTTGAATAGACCTTCATATCTCTGTTTACTTAAGGTCAAGCAAACCCCCTGTCTGAAAGCCCACCAGGAAAGTGGTTTTGTGTAGGATTTGTGTAGGATTACTTGTTCTGCGTGCTCATGAAGGTATCTTCTTCTGGATAAGGAGGACAATACACTATCATGGAATCATTTAGATTGGAAAAGACCTTTAAGATCATCCAGTCCAACTATAGCCCTACTCTACCAAGTCTGCTGCTAAATCATGTCCCTCAGCACCACATCTTCATGGCTTTGAAACCCCTCCAGGGATGGGGATTCAACCACTGCCCTGGGCAGCTGGTCCAGGTTCTTGACAACCCTTTCAGTGAAAAAATTGTTCCTCATGTCCAATCTAAACCTCCCCTGGCACAACCTGAGGCTGTTTCCTCTTGTCCTCTTGCTTGTTACTTGGGAGACCAACCCCACCTGGCTCCATCCTCCTTTCAGGGTGTTGTTAGAGAGTTGAGAAGGTCTCCCCTGAGCCTCCTTTTCTCCAGACTCAACACCCCCAGGTCCCTCGACTGCTCCTAAGACTTGTTCTCCAGGCCCTATCTGCCTTTTCAGAAAGAGCTTTCAGGTGTACAACTATTACCAAGTGTAATGAATTATTTATAAAACTATCTGATGAAAATTGAGGGGGAAAAAACAGATTTTGGGGTTGCTATGCCCATTTTTAGGCCTTTGGTTTTGAAGACATGCTGTAAATATGAACGTGCTGCTGTTGGATAGAGGAACCTAAAGAAGAAAGCTGAACAAATTCCTCCAGGTTGTGGAGGCTGTGACAGAATGTGAAGGAAACCACATTATCCTACAACTGATCTTGCCACAAGTGAAGATATCCTACAACTCATCTTGCCACATCCTGCTTCAGTTTTCTTTGCCACCAAACTCACCACCACGACCAACCTACCAGTTGTTCCTCATAGCTGGGAGCAGAAGGTTTCAACCCAATGGATGGCTGAGAGAAGCTTCCCAAAGGAACATGAGGACCAAAAGTTCCTTTAAAGGTGGCTTTCCATGTATTCCATCATGTTGTTGGCTTTAAAATAAAAGATGTGGCATCAGCCTGAAGATCTCTGTTCATCAGCTGCTTGATCCTTGCTCTCTTAAAAGGAGTCTTAGAGAGACAAGAGCTGAAGTCTATCAAAACTTTTATTTCTGATCATTTTTTAGCCTATGGATACCATGCTAGATCTTGTGTCTCTTCCATTTAGAAGCAAAATCTCCCTCTTAACAACATTGGCAGACCAAAAAAACCTCAGGAAATTTAAAGCTTGGCTCAGACAACATCTGGGAAGCCTCTTGCTGGAGGCTTTTGGATGAGGACAGCACCATGAGTTCTTAGAAATACCAAGAAGGAGTTCTTGGTATGAAGAAATACCAAGATGTTGCTAAAATTGTGCTGGGTCGCTTCTTTTGTTGTTTCTCTGCAAAGAGAAAATCTCTTACCCTGCAGCTCTTTCAGGGAATTTGATGCTGTGTAAGCATTAAAAAAAAGGATTTTTACTAATATTGATACTTGTACAGTGAGGTGGATTTTTCCATTGAAAAAGAACAAAAAATACACAGAATATTGATGTATTTTTGGTCCAGATCATCTCCTTTTCCTCTAAATAGTGAAGAAATGAGGCTTCTTAACTTAAAGCTGATTTCATTTCCTTTGTAGCAATAATTGCATACCAGGAATCATGATTTTGTGGGATTTTTTTTGGCCTTTTTTAACAGTAAGGCTTTTTTAATGATGGAAATCTTGGGCTGCCTCCTCCCCCATCTCCTTCTGTCACTCTAAAGTGACCATCCTCAAGGGTTGGTTGGTAGGTGATCAACTTACAGAAGTTATTCCTATATATAAAGTACATTTCTATATATAAAAGTATATTTCTGTTGTTTTCTAGGTTAACTGTTAGGACCAGGGTTGGACCAGATGGTCTCCAAAGGTCCCTCCCAACCTCAACCATTCTGTGATTTTATTTCTAAAGAATTGAAATATTAAGGATTTAATAGTCAAGGAGTTCCATAATAGTCTTTCAATAACTCTTTCAAGTAGCTCAAGTTCAGGACATGGTTTAGTGATCGTGAGAGTGTTGGGTTGACAGTTGGACTTGATGATCTTAGAGGTCTTTTCCAACCTAAATGATTCTGTGATTCTAAGATATTTTAAGGTTTGCACAAAGGTTCTGCCCTACACCGTTGTGCAAATGTGTCAAAGAGGCTATTTTGATACATCCGTAGCTTCAAGAAATGAGGAAATAGATTTGTTTCGTGTTTTGAAGTTTGCTTTCTAGAATTAGGAGGCTGACAAGTTGAGATTCCACAGAAGTTTAGTGAGAGCCTGTCCCAGGTTGCCCAGAGAGGTGCTGGAAGCCCCATGGCTGGACATTTTTCAGGCCAGGCTGGCTGGGGCTGTGAGCAAGTGATGTAGTGGGAGGTGTCCCTCCCCATGGCAGGGGGGTTGGAGCGAGATGATCTTTGAGGTCCCTTCCAGCCCTACCAATTCTATGATTCTATCTGTTTACCTGCCTGCAGAACAATGAGATGTTTTTTCATGTACCTTGCAGCATGTTGGAAGTTTGCAACCCTTTATTCATTCATTCATTCACCTATTTATTTATTAAATGAATTCTTCTGGTACCGTGCTATCTCCAGACAAGCATTTCTGCTCCACACCAGCAGCACAAAACTTCTTGAAATATTTTTGGAGGTATAAAAGTTGGGGAGGAGGGAGGGCAGAGGGCTGCACGTTATTGTTTTGGAAGGTGTAACTAATAGCTGGTGGAGAAGCTGAGGTCTTCATTAAGCTGGCAGAATTAACTTCTGACATTAATAACCTTACTGTTGACCTGATCTCTCTTCATACATCACCTTCTGACCTGATCTTTCTTCATACATCACCTTCTGACCTGATCTCTCTTCATATATCACCTTCTGACCTGGTCTCTCTTCCTTACGTCACCTCGTGTCCATGCAGTGGACTCTTAAATGAAGTTTTCAGTCACAGAGAAGCCTTATCCAATTCTCTTCTTGCTGTAGGCTCCCTAGAGAAATAAGAAGGTTCGATTGCAAGAAGAAATCATGGTTCTTGACTTGCTGTTTTTGCTTTGTAAAGCTGGAACATTTCAGTTCCTTCCCTTCCAGCCTTTTGTTTCTCTTGAACTCGTTTGTTTCTTTTTCTTTGCCTGATGGTGGTAGAAAAACTGACGAAGCGAAACCCTTTTTGGTTGCCCATTTGAACATCTGTGAAGGAAGGGACAATAACAGCATCAGCCATCATGGTAGATAATTTTATGAGTGTATTTTTTTCTAAATTTCAGTAAAAGCCACCAATGATACCTTCTTGTTCTCCTCCCTAATAATCCAAAGGATGAAAAATGTTTGAATCAGTTGCTGTTGTCCTTCTGTGCTTGAGCTCCTTTCGATTTAGGCTTCTCCATCAATGCCTCTGCTGCAGGTCATGGTTGAAAAAACATCTCTTCTACAGTTGTACTGACACATTTGGCCCCCTGCATTTTCAGAAGTCCTCCCCATGTGATCTGCGTTGACCACCCAGTCCTCATGGCTCTCAATTTTGGGGTTGTTGCTGATGATCTCTGGAACTGAACTCTGAAAATGAACCCGTGGGGTGAAATGAGTCATTGGATCTGCTGGGACTGGTGTTTGAGGACCACATCATGATAGGACAAGAGGAAACAGCCTCCAGTTTGTGCCTGCTGCCCCTTGGCCTGTCCCTGGGCACCCCTGACAAGAGTCTGGCCCCAGCCTCTTGCCCCCACCCTTGAGCTCTTGAGCAGCATTGAGCAGATCCCCTCTGAGGCTTCTCTTCTGCAGCTGAGCAGCCCCAGGGCTCTCAGCCTTTCCTCACAGAGATGCTCCTTGAAAGTTCCTTTCCTTGGTTGCATCTCTTTACATTGAGTTTCATTCCCCTTTTGCTATCCTGTGACTCAGTCCCTTTAAACTCCTGTTCCAGCTCTTGATACCAGCCCTTGTCTTTACCACTCTGAATAACTGTTGCCAGCAGATGTCAACACATTGCTCCTCACCTTCTGCTGGCCGTTCATGAACACACATCACAGCCAAGTCCCAGCCCAGAGTCCTGTCCTGCCACCTCTCTGCTTTGGCTCTTGTGACCAGTGACCTCTTTCACAGTGACCTTCACACTTCTGCTGTGGCTGCTTCGTTGCTGTCAAAGTCTCCGGTGAGAAGTCAGTGAGAAGAAGGATTGTTAGGAAATTGAACTCTTTAAATCTGAACAAAATCTGAACTTCCTATGAAGACAGGCTGAGAGAGTTGGGCTTGTTCAGCCGGGAGAAGAGAAGGCTCCAGGAGGACCTTATAGTGACCTTCCAGTACCTGAGAGGGGCCTATAGGAAGGGGGGGGAAGATCTGTTCACAAGGGTTTGTAGTGACATGATGTGGGGTGATGGGTTTAAGCTAGAAAAGGGTAGATTTAGGTAGACATCAGGAAAAAGTTCTTTAATCTGAGGGTGGTTGATCACTGGAACAGGTTGCCCAGAGAGGTGGTGGAGGCCCCATCCCTGGAGACATCCAAGGTCAGGCTTGCTGGGGCTCTGAGCAGCCTGCCCTAGGTAGAGATGTCCCTGCTTCTTGTAGGGGGGTTGGACTCGATGACCTGTGGAGGTCCCTTCCAACCTAAACCATTCTATGATTCTGTGATTCCCAGTTAAGATACTAAATGTAACTAACCTAGTCATGGATTATAATTAAAAAATAAATACTCTCTAGTTTACAAAAATTTGCTTTCACTAAACATCGATTCTCTTTTCCTCACTAAAACCATTTACACTGAACAAGCTGTAAAATGCCACCAGCTCCAAGCCCCTCGGGGTTGTACCTAACATCCATAAAAAGAGATTGACTCTGTCAACCAGTAGCTAAGGTTACATTTGACAGAGTTTCTCCTGGATTATTCTTGCAGTTGATCCGGGTGCAGCAGCGTGAAATGCTCGATGGTTCATGGCAGGATTAGGACATGCTGAGGAAGCATCACTGGAATTTAGGCTCAGTGTGAGCCCAAGTGTAGCCTGGCTGCTGATGGGATCAGTGGGTGTTCAGCCTGGTGGGATGCTGGGATACATCCGACATAAATTTGATTATTTAGATACATTCCTTTTTTTTTTTTCTGGTATTTTATGAGTTTTTCTGGTATTATCTGCAGTTTGAAGTCTTTAGTGTTCAGCATGTTTTAAAAGAAAAGTTTCTTCCAGTAAATATGGGAGAACACAGCAGAATGGTTTGTGTTGGAAGGGACATCAAAGGTCATCTAGTTCCAAACCCTCTGCCATGGGCAGGGACACCTCCCACTAGACCAGGCTGCCCAGGACCTCATCCAGCCTGGTCTTTAACACCTCCAGGGGTGGAGCATCCACAGCTTCCCTGGGCAACCTGTGCCAGTGTCTCACCACCCTCAGAATGAAGAAGTTCCTTTTAATTTCCAATCTAAATCTCCCCTCTTCCAGTTTGAATCCATCACCCCTCATCCTATCACTCCAGGCCTTTGTGAAAAGTCCCTCCCCAGCTTTCCTGTAGCCCCCTTCAGATACTGGAAGGCTGCAAGAAGGTCTTCCTGGAGCTTCTCTTCTCCAGGCTGAACAAGCCCAACTCTCTCAGCCTGTCTTTGTAGGAGAGGTGTTCCAGCCCTCATCTGAGGTTGTTCTGCTGTTTCTGTGTATTGAGCCCTGCTCATGGCCCATTTTTCCTTCATTTGAGTTAGGGTTGACAATACAGCACCAGCTCTTCTGAAGGAATCATCTGTATTGATTCTTTTTCTTTTGCTCAGGCTTCTGATCATAGAATCATAGAATGTCTTGGGTTGGAAGGGACCTCTAAAGGTCGTCTGCTACAACCCAATATGTTCTGTGATTCTATGATCAGAAGCCTGAGCAAAAGAAAGAGAAAGTTGATGTTGAAATTGACTTTGCCTTAAAAATTTTGGGATAAATCACTGGTTTCCCTCAGTTACTTGTGTTGCTGCTGCCCTGAGTGAATTTTCCACTAGATGGTTGTGTGGCTGGGTTATAAATGCTGCTGTATTGGGGTTATCAGAAAGGGCAGGAATTGGTTTGCTGGGGCTAAGATACGATTTCTGGTGTTCAAAACCATGACCAGAGGCTACTGATGAGGTCAGAGATACCCTTCTAGCACTTAAAAAAGACAGAGTAAACTCAACCTTGATATAAAAAGAACACAAATAGAGGCTGGATGGAGTATGGATGGAGAGCAGCCTGAGGAGAAGGCCTTGGGGGTGCTGGGGGTGAGGAGCTGGAGCTGAGCTGGCCCCAGCAGCCAATGTCCTCCTGGGCTGGTCCCCAGCAGCGTGGGCAGCAGGGCAGGGAGGGGATCCTGCCCCTCTGCTCCACCCCAGGGAGACCCCCCTGAGTGCTGGGGCAGCTCTGGAGTCGCCAGCACAGCAGAGCCATGGAGCTGGTGGAGCGGGGCCAGAGGAGGCCCCAGCAATGGTGGGAGGGCTGGAAGGCTGTGGTGGGAGGCCAGGCTGGGAGAGTTGGGCTTGTTGAGCCTGGAGAAGAGAAGGCTCCAGGGAGACCTTGTGGCCTTCCACTATCTGAAGGGAGCCTGTGGAGGGACTTCTAGTGATTAAGGCAAGGGGTGATGACTTCAAATTGGATGATGGGAGATTTAGATCAGAAATTAGGAAGAAGTTCTTCACTCAGAGGACGATGAGCCACTGGCACAGGTTGCCCAGGAAAGTCGTGGATGCTCCATCCCTGGAGGTGTTCAAGACCAGGTTGGATGTGGCTCTGAGCAACCTGGTCTAGTGAGAGATGTCCATGCCCGTGACAGTGGGGTTGAACTAGATGACCTTGGAAGGTCCCTTCCAACCCAACCCATTCTATGATTCTAGTACATTCTTCAGGCAGCCACTTTCATCCCTTTATTACCCCAGAAACATCGGTTCCCTCCATCGCTGTGTCTCTCTGGGGTGGGTTTAATCAGCCCTCTTCGAGTGCACGAGGTGCACTTTAAATTAAATATCCTTTTTTTCTTCTTTCTGCTCTGAGGCTTTAACACAGGCAGTGATAATTTTGAGGTACTCTGGGAGAGCTGCTTCTCTGCCAACAAAAATGGGGGCTCATGGGGTTGCCAAATGGCCAACAAAAATTTTCAGAGCTTTAATATCCATAATTCCCTATCATTTGGGCCTTTTCTATCTTAATATTCTCTATATTTTCCCTCCTTTCATTTTTAAAGCAACCTGTGCTGCCAGCTGGCTCCACACTCCAAATTAGACCATCACCAGTTCTGTCAACACAATAGAACCCTCTTTTTTTCTTTATTAAATTCCTTTCACCACAGAAATGGTCAATGGAGCCAGTAACCAAGTTACTCCCGAATCCAAAGCAGGGTGGCTTTTAATTAAATATCATTTGGCCAGGGGCCCAGAAATGTCACCCCTGTGGGAGTGGAGACTGCAAAACAAAATGAGGAGCTGCCTGGGAGGGTGGCTGGGAGATGGATTTGCTGCTACGTGTGGATCCACTCCCCCAAAATAAGGAAAATATTAATCCCTGGAGGTGCCACCATGTCAAGGTGACCTCGTGTGTGTGGTTTTCATAACCTTGTACTGGTTGTGATGGAATTTCACAGGGTGGGATGCAAAAAGAAAGGCAGAAAAACCACGAGGAGTTTTAGGATATTATTTAAAGGTGAGAAGTGGTTTTGTCCCATTAATTGCCCCTCATTTACATCGATATCACACCTTCCCAGGAGGTGTTTTAATCATCCAGCCCTGCCTGGGGGACTCATTAAATCCTTGGGATCCTGCTGCTCAGGTTGGGTTATGGGTTTATGTATTCAGGTGGTGGTGGTTGTTACAGTCTTTGTTTTCATGCTTGATTTATCTATTTATTTTCAGTAGATGATTGAGGTTTTGGTCACCCCTGAGTTTTCTTGAGTGAGGAAATGGTGTCAGTGAATCTGCTTTTGTTATATCCAGGTGGACACTGTTCTGATTTCAGTCCCATCTTAGATCTTCCTGGCCTTTAACCAGCACTATATTTGCTTTTAATTCCCAACTCTGCCCTCTCATCTTCCTTTCTCAAACAAATTAGACTCTAATTAGGAAAACAGTGAGATACCATCTTCCTCAATGTCCATTTTTTCATATTTCACATACATTTTGATTCATTTTTGCCTTTTATTATTGCTGGAGTGTCCTTCTCAAGCCATCCAAGTACTAACATCCCTTACACAGCAGCTGCAATGACTTGACCAAACTCTTTCAATATCCATGGCAATATTTGATGTAGATTCTTGTGTTTTTCTTCTACACACGAGTGTTTTTCTGTCCTTTACTGTATTATAGTTAAGCTCCTTGTTTGTGGAGCTCTAAAGCATCGTGCCTCTGCCTTTAGTTCTTTCTCTTAATTTATTTTATTTCT
>VYZX01017653.1:39135-50187 GCA_013401335.1 Brachypteracias leptosomus
AGTGAAAGATGGGAGGTGGGAAAGAGGATATACTTAATATCTCAACTTCAAGCCAAGACTTCAGCAGGTTACATCTTCATCTCTCCTTCCGTTCTGTGTGTGTGGATGATTTATTTATGCTTTTCAGAATATTACAAATGCTTCTACTTACTATTACCCAGGGGGAAAAAAAAAAAAAGAGCTGTTTGGTGTGATTTGCAAACCCCGAGTCATTAAATTTGTATTTTCTCAGCCTGACATGTGTTGTTTGCAACCCAACAAACAAGCAGGTTGGAAAATCTGTGTGTGTTGATAAATTGGAGGTACCTTTTTATCTCGTGCTGTTTGTTCCTGGTGGAACTAGAGGATCTTTGAGGTCCTTTCCAACCCAACCCATTCTGTGATTCCTGCATCTCTTCCACAATAACTGGAAATTAAATTCCCTTTTTTTTACACTCGCATCCTCCGACCAAAGAACTGGAAGGTCCCTAATTCTTCATCTAAGCTGCTGATTTACAGCCGTGGCTCGGAGCAGAGTTTCTCAGAGCAGATGACTTCATTTTGAAGTGGCTGCTCAGAGGAATCCCATCCCTTTCTCCAGCACTTATTGATGAGCTTTCCTGCCTTTTCCACTTGTCAGCTCGCTGAAGGAGCGTCGAGATTTAGGATGTTCCGAGGCTGTGGGAATCTTGCTCTTTGTTTTCTTATTAGGAGCCCTGACCCCTGGTACCTCCTTGGAACATTAGAGGGGACTCCTGTGAATAATGGGCTGTGGTGAAAGTGCATCCAGCTGGAATTGCCTCTTGGGATGTGGGGGTAGGGGAGGGCCTGGAATCTTTGGATGCCATCATGAAGCAATTAGACAAGCTGCTTAATAATTTATAGCTGGCTGTCTTAAGAGCTGGAAGCATTTTGAGTGAAGAGGGTTTTGTTTAACCTTTCAGGGCTCGCTGGATGGAGGTTAGGAATGATTTGCCTTTGAAGGCCACTGGAGAAGACAGAACCAGACGATTTTCTCATCTATTAATTAATTACTGCTTTGTGTTGCTACCTGAATATGAGGCTTTGCTCAGGTCTCTCCGAGCTGCAGTGAATGCATCAAACCCTCTCTGAAGCAGGAACAGGGTTTTTTTGCAGACACATTTGTTAAATTCAGTTGAATTTGCTTGTAACTTGGTGGCTTTTTTTGTATTCTGTAGCCTTAAATATTGCATTATACTAGAAAAAATGCTGGGGGAGGGAGGGGAGCATTTGCCTATCTGCTAGATCATGATTTCAGTATCCTTGGTGTTTATCTCAGTGACTGTTTTAGAAATTCTATGGACACCTTAGAGTGAAATAATCTCTTGTAGCTTAATATTTACCAAAATACTGAGATTCCCAACTTTTGCTACCTCAAAGGAGGAAAAGTGCAGCCAGGTTTTCAGGTGCAGATGAACAAAGTGCTGTTAAAACAAGATACCTGAAGATGTGCAAAGGTGAAGAGAGCCACAAACCCAGGCCAGAGCTCCTTGAACAAAACACTCTCTGCAAACACCATCTCCATTTTCATAAGTAAAATAATCTTCCTGTCAGCTTTTTCCACTTCTGTAAACATAAAATTAAACTTTCAGGGCAATTTCTAATGATATTCTCTCAAATATTTGTCTAGAGAAGAAATATTTATAATATGAGTTGCCTGTTCTTGCCTGTTCCATCTCCAGTTGATGAGCAGCTGCTTTGCTAAGTTTCAACCTCCTGATAGAAGGTTGTAATGAGGTGGGTGCTGATCTCTTCTCACAAGGAACAAGCAACAGGACAAGAGGAAATATCCTCAAGTTGTGCCAGGGGAGGTTGAGGTTGTTCATGAGGAACAATTTGTTGGTGTTTGGAGTTGTTGTGGGTTGTGCCAGGCTGGGCAGGGCAGTGGTGGAGTCCCCAGCCCTGGAGGGGTTCAAAAAACATGTGGACATGGCACTTGAGGGCATGGTTTAGTGGTCATGGTAGTGTTGGGTTGACAGTTGTACTTGAATGATCTTAGGGGTCTTTTCCAACCTTAATGAGTCTATGATTTTGATGACCGTATTCAACACTTGTTTCCTTGGTTTATTCCAGTTGTTTTAAGGATATTATTCGGGATGCAGACCTTTCATATTGCTTTGAGTTCAATTCTGAACAGCCTCATGGCTTCCACAACTACACTGTGGATTCACTTTTCCTTACTTAATTCTCTCTGATCTCTTTTTACAATCAAGCTCAGCTCTTTTTCCCAAAGATTCTGCTGTGGGGGAGCTGGTCCTCACTGCACAAATATCAATGTTAAATTTTGTTGTTTTTTCCTAAAAACTTTCAACCTTCACACTTGAATTCCACTGGAGCTCCCACTCATCCTTTGAGTGTCCTCTTTGGATAATACTATTTCTACTTTATGCATTGGAATATTTCCATTGGAGTTGTGAAGGTGCAGAAATGTAAATATTCATGTAAGAAATGCTACCTTTGATGGGTTTCTAGTCATAGAATGGCTTTGCTGGATGCAATCAGAGAATCCCAGCATGGTGGGGGTTAGAAGGGAACTTTGGAGATCATCTAGTCCAACCCCTCAGCAGCTCACCCAGAGCAGGGAGACCAGGATCCCATCCAGGCCCCTTTGGAATCTCTGCAGAGAAGGAGACTCCACAACCTCTCTGGGCAGCCTGGGCCAGGCTCCAACACCCTCACCCCAAACAACCACCTCCTCCTGCTCCCATGGAACCTCCTGGGTTCCACTTGGTGCCCGCTGCCCCTTGGCCTCTCCCTGGGCACCACTGACAAGAGTCTGGCCCCAGCCTCTTGCCCCCACCCTTGAGCTCTTGAGCAGCATTGAGCAGATCCCCTCTGAGGCTTCTCTTGTGCAGCTCCCCAGCCCCAGGGCTCTCAGCTTGTCCTCATAGCATGATGTTCATCTCTGTATGTATGGATAACTCAAAAGCCAACTCCAGGCAAGGAAGGAGTGGAGCTCCTGATCCCAATTCTGTGCCATAACCCAATTCCATATGTTGGCCAAGCCTGGATTCCTCAGCTCCAGAGCTCAGCTCCAGCTGCTGATCCCACTCTAGCTGTGTTTGACCTCAAGCAGTTACTTTTTTATTTGCTGGATCAGCAATAACATTTCACTCTGCCCTGAATGAATCCAGACTCTGGGTTCACTGGTGAGACCATGCACACAGTTACTGCTTTTTATTGGATACATAATCAGCTGAATTTTGTGTCTCTCTCATCCTGAAACTCTACTGAATATTTTTTTAGCAGCAAAGGGGCAGCACCTGAAAGAGATCCCCCAGTTCTGTTCACCCCAGCCTTGCAACAACATTTTCCCTCTCCCTCCAACTCTTCTGGGTCAGTTTTGATAGGAACAGGTTGTGGTTTTCTAATCAGGCTTGTGCAGGGCTGTTCCTGTTGGAGTAAACTTGGAGTAGTTGCTAAGACTTATTCCTGGAAGACACAGATTTATTTTGGTTTAGGTCCAAGGATAAGTCCTCTGGAGAGGGACTTTTCATAAGGGCCTGTAGTGATGGGATGAGGGGTAATGGGTTCAAACTGGAAGAAGGGAGATTTTGGAAATTAGAAGGAAATTCTTCACTGTGAGGGTGGTGAGACATTGGCACAGGTTGCCCAGGGGGGTTGTGGATGCTTCATCCCTGGAGGTGTTCAAGGCCAGGTTGGATGTGGTCTAGTGGGAGGTGTCCCTGCCCATGGCAGTGGGGTTGGAACTAGATGATCTTTGAGGTCCCTTCCAACCCAACCCATTCTGTGATTCCGTGATTCTATAATGTCTCATTTTCTCTCCTGCTCAATTAATTTCCATTAAATTAATCTCCATATCTCATTTTTGTCTTGATCTCGAGGAGTTAATGCTGCATTTGATTGTGGGAGATGTTGGTCTCTTTCTTTCCACCCTTACACTGGAGAGTTCTGACCCATAAGGAGGGAACTGGGGCTTCCAGACACAGAGATTTCTCTGCATAGGAAAATCTATAGCAATATGCATTTATCTCATTTAAATGACCAATCTGGAATTACAATTGAGAAATTCCTTTTATCATTGAATTGAAACCTCAAGAGAAACTGGATGGACAGAAATCCTGAGGTGCTGTCTCTAACACTAGAGTGAGTGTCTGTGAAATCTGCATCTCTTCCCAGATAGCTCATTTCAGTCCCATACTCACCTAATTTGACCTTAAAATATATTTGCTACCAGCACAAACCTTTAAATCTTCCATCTCTGCTAAGTTCAGACTCCTCTGAATTGTTTTATTAATACATGAGTAAATTCAGTGCTCAAGAGCTTGTCTTTTAACCATTAGTAAATACAGAAATAATCTCTTTGGGTTTGATTTTTTATGAATAAACTTACTCTGAGCCCATAAGTTGAGTCCAAATAATCTTAGTCTGAATTGGCTGCACTATTTCACTCTTGGCTTGCTTTTTTTTGCTTTTTTTTTAAGTGACC
The DNA here is from genome assembly GCA_013401335.1 of Brachypteracias leptosomus. Taxonomy (NCBI): domain Eukaryota; kingdom Metazoa; phylum Chordata; class Aves; order Coraciiformes; family Brachypteraciidae; genus Brachypteracias; species Brachypteracias leptosomus. The sequence continues at coordinate 43,586 of VYZX01017653.1, forward strand.
TGGAAGCAGACTAAGGAATATCTAATTTTGAAGATAATTTGTGAGGACATCGTTGGTCTCTGCTGAAAAACAAGCAGAGACTCATTCAGAAAGCAGAAAAAAATTCCAACACAACAATCTGGAAAGATTTGAGATTTCTCTGCTTCCTTTTTCCTACCTCAGAATGACCCAGAGCAGACTCTGAGGCTCTTTGGGTTTAATTTTCAGTAGGAAAAACCTTCTTACAACCCAGTGAGGGCTGCTCAGGTTCTGACACAGATGAGAAGAGCCAGAAAATGCCCAGTTCAGAGGAAAGGGACCATATGCTCCCCAGTCCTTAGCTGCCAAACTCAACCCCTTCCCTATTGTGTTCTCCTGGTAGGGACCAGATGCTTCACTTCCCCCATGGCTGAGAATTTTCTGCCTGTTCTGAGTCATTCTCTTTCTCTGATAATACCAAGTGCATGAGTTTTATGTGTGAAATATAGAAATATAAGAGTTCCAGTGGGCAAACCTGCACTTTGAAACATTTTAACTCAATAATTTTGTGTTATAAATACCCCCAAGACAAGTTTTTCTTCTCCTCTGGCTGCTTTTTCTACCACTTTGTTCTCTTGATGATTTTTTTCTATTTTTTTTTTTTTTTTTCCTGAATTGTTCCTGTTAAATTCTTTCTTAAATGAACAGGAAGGAAGGATGTTGGTTTGGTTTTTTTTTTTTCCTAATATGAATGAATTCAAACTGAGTTGGGCTTGGATGCTCTTGGCAGCTCTCAAGAGTTGGCTCGGGTTCTAACTTGAGAGAAAAAATATTTTCTAATAGACTCTTTTTCCCCTTTGGCGCCTCTGCCCTGGCCTGGGGAGGGTTTTTTTTTGCTACAGATGTTTGAACATGAGCTCAACCTTTGACATCTCTACAGTAGTTACAACTGCCTGCTGGAAACAGGGATTTGGGTTAAAAAAACCTTGATCTAAGGTACCAAGATACCTTCATATACCAGATTTATCCTTGGGCAACTTAAAATGTGAGTAAAGGCAGCATGAGGTGACTCAGACCTTATAATTTTGCATAGTCTCAATATTCATGTTCAAAGATGTGTCTCAGCTACTATTTCATTTTAAAAGGGCATAATATAACCCCTAAAATATCTATATTAGTACTAGAAAGGCCAGATGAAGCAATGTGGATGTCATCTCAAAAGGTTCTTGCTTGACCTGCCCATGGCCAGGTTGGATGGGACCTTGAGCAACCTGCTCTAGTGGGAGGTGTCCCTGCCCATGGCAGGGGGGTTGGAACGAGATGATCTTTAGGGTCCCTTCCAACCCTGACAATTCTGTGATTCTATGACCTGTAGGATATATGAGGGCAGCTGCTCTAGGAAAATGCTTTGCCCTAAATAATATTGCCATTAAATTATATTCTGTTTCCACCCAGAGTGAATGTGGAGTGTTAGGAAGGTGCCTCTTAGGATGGTGGGAGATTTTATATGCTAAGGACCCTTGATAAGGGAAATACGGAAACTTGAAAATTAGGAAAAAGTTCTTTAATATGAGGGTGATAGATCAGGAGAATGGGCTGCCCAGAGAGGGGGTGGAGGCCCCATCCCTGGAGTCCTTCAAGGTCAGGCTTGCTGGGGCTCTGAGCAGCCTGCCCTAGGTAGAGATGTCCCTGCTCATTGTAGGGGGGTTGGACTAGATGACCTTTGGAAGTCCCTTCCAACCCAAACCGTTCTATAATTCTATGGTTCCAAGATCACTGCTGCTGTTTAAAAGCTGGATGTGAACTTTGGAGCCACTTTGCTCAGGGAATGCTGATGTTGGTGCTCACCTTTAGACCTCGTTTAATCATTTGCAGTAGTGTTGAGGTGTGACGTTCACCTGGGATCTTCTCACAGCAAACTTCTCACAGCTTCCCAGACAATAAGGGCGTTGTTTGCTTTTACTGCTCTACAGGAAAAAGCCCCCAAAGATTTTTTAGCAAGCAGAGAATATGATTTTCATGGACCAAAAGTGGATTTGCTTTAATTATTTCTTTCAAAAAAAAAATACAAAAGTCAATTCTGCCAATGTATTTGCAGGGATAGAATGAGAGATGTTGGAAAACTACAGCACAGCCAGTGCATCCAGACCTTTGTGTGGTTGAATGTGTGTAGGTGTCTTTAGGGCAGACAAAGGAAATAATTACTTAAAGGTGCAGGTAACTGGGACTGCAGGTGGCCAACAGGGTGCCCAGGTGGCCAAGAAGCCACCAGCAGCCTGGCTGGTGTCAGCAGCAGTGTGGGCAGCAGGAGCAGGACAGGGATCAACCCCTTGGTCACACCTCAAATCCTGGGGTCAGTTCTGGGCCCTTCCCTCCAAGAAGGACCCTGAGGGGCTGGAGCGTGTCCAGAGAAGGGCAAGGAAGGTGGGGAAGGGTGTAGAGCAGGAGTGTGGTGAGGAGCAGCTGAGGGAGCTGGGGGGGTTGAGCCTGGAGCAAAGGAGGCTCAGGGGAGACCTTGTGGCTCTGCACAACTCCCTGCAAAGAGGTTGTAGAGAGATGTGTGCTGGTCTTCTCTCCCAAAGAACAAGTGACAGGACAAGAGGAACCGGCCTCAAGTTGCCCCAAGGGAGGTTGAGGTTGGAGCTGAAGAAGAATTTGTTGGTGTTTGGGGTTGTTGTGGGCTGTGGCAGGCTGGGCAGGGCAGTGGTGGAATCCCCATCCCTGGAGGGGTTTGCAAGGTGTGGAGCTGTGGTGCTGAGGGCCAGAGGTTAGTGGTGCCCTGGCAGGGATGGGTTAAAGGTTGGACTCAATGATCTTAAAGGTGTTTTTGAATCACAGCATTGGGCAAGGGGCAGGCTCAGCCCCGTTGCTTCTCCAGGACAGGTGGAGCTACTGCTGCTGCCACCATGCCAGGAAGAGTGAAAGCCACTGTCCTTTCTTATCACCATCAACATGTGAGAAGCAGCAAGATTGGCTTTCTAAGTTTTTTTTTTTTTGTATTCATCCCAGGGGTTTAAAATTTAATTTTGCGTTTAACATTCAGAAATCTTGGCTCTGGAACAGGCTGCCCAGGATGGTGGTGGAGTCACCATCCCTGGAGGTGTTTAAGAAATAAGTAGGTGTAGCACTTGAGGCTATGATCTAGTGGTTAGGGAGATGTTGGGATGAAGGTTGGCCTTGGTGATCCTAGAGGTCTTTTCCAACCATTATGATTCGATGATTCTATTCTAACTCTGTCATCTCAGACCCCACCTGGAGCTCTGCGGCCAGTTCTGGAGCCCCCAGGAAAAGAAAGATCTGGACGTGCTGGAAGGTGTCCAGAGAAGGGCCATGAGGATGATGAGAGGCTGGAGCACCTCTGCTACGAGGACACACTGAGAGAGTTGGGGTTGTTCAGTGTGGAGAAGAGAAGGCTCTGAGGGGACCTTCTGGTGGCCTTGCAGGATCTGAAGGGGTCTCCAAAAAAGCTGGGGAGGGACCTTTGAGGCTGTTGGGTAGTGGTAGGACTGGGGAGAATGGGTCAAAACTAGAGGTGGGGAGATTGAGATGAGACGTTCAGAAGAAGTTGTTGCCCATGAGGATGGGGAGACACTGGCCCAGGTTGACCAGAGAGGTGGTGGAAGCCCCATGCCTGGAGATGTTGAAGGCCAGGCTGGCTGGGGCTGTGAGCAACTGCTGTAGTGGGAGGTGTCCCTGGCCATGGCAGGGGGGTTGGAACTAGATGATCTTTCAGGTCCCTTCCAACCCTGACAATTCTATGGTTCTATTGAAGTGCTGACCTCAGAACATTGAACATAGTGTTAGTCAGGACTGGACTCAGGTTTACCTCCTCTTCCAGCTGACTGACTCCTCCAGCTGTTGCCCTCAGGAAGATAAAACTTTATTTTCCATCACTGCTTCACGCTGCCAAAGCTCACACGGATGGAACCAGCCACTCTTCCCTCTCTGATTTCCAGAGAACAATGAGATTGTTTGTTCAGCTGAAGAACTTCACCAGCCGAGGGGAATCATCATTTGTTTTGAAAAATGTGTCTTCTGCACTTCAAATTCACAACAGTAGTTTTAATCCGTACTTATTTATTCAAAACAAGCCCAAACTCTAGTCTAGAGCTTAAATTGAGTGGCTGAAGCAGCCTGTTGTAGTTTCCACTATAATTAATTATTTTACTGATCTGGGCTTAACTGGACCAGCAGTGGGAACCCTTTCTGCTCATGGGCTGGTGGAGTAGTTGGGAGAAAATAAGCTGGGGAGTCAGAGGAGATGGTCCTGAGCAAGCCTGGGAAAGGACTGCTGCTAGTCTGCTGGCCTTGGGCCTCCTCATATCATCAAAGTTTTTCATACAATCAGAATGGTTTGGGTTGGAAGGGACCTTTCAAGGTCATCTAGTCCAACCCCCCTGCACTGAGCAGGGACATCTGCAACTAGAGCAGGTTGCTCAGAGACCCCCCAACCTCCCCTGCAATGGTGCCAGGGATGGGGCAGCCACCACCTCTCGGGGCAACCTGGCACAGGCTCTCACCACCCTCAGTGTCAAAAATCTCTTTCCCCCTAGTCTAAATCTCCCTCTTTTAGTTTCAAACCATCCCCCCTTGTCCTGTCCCAACAGACCCTGATCAAAAGTCTGTCCCCATCTTTCTGACAGGCCCCTTGAAGTCCTGCAAGGCCACCAGAAGGTCTCCCTGGAGCCTTCTCCTCTCCAGGTTCAACAAGCCCAACTCTCCCAGCCTGGCCTCCCACCACAGCCTTCCAGCCCTCCCACCATTGCTGGGGCCTCCTCTGGCCCCGCTCCACCAGCTCCATGGCTCTGCTGTGCTGAGGACTCCAGAGCTGCCCCAGCACTGCAGGGGGGTCTCCCTGGGGTGGAGCAGAGGGGCAGGATCACCTCTCTCCACCTGCTGACCGCCATCATATAAATTATATAAATTATGTAAGTGTTCATATTTAAGGTCTATATTTCATAAGAATCTTAGAATCCTTAGGGTTGGAAAAGACCTCTAAGATCATCAAGTCCAACCATGAACCCAATACTACCATGACCTCTAGACCATGTCCCAAAGTGCCACATCTACACATCCTTTGAACACCTCCAGGGATGGTGACTCCACCACCCCTTCCAGTTCTGTATCATCAGCAAACTTGCTGAGGGTCCACTCTGTCCCTTTGTCCAGGTCATTGGGTAAGATGTTGACGTGCACATTCAAATAAATACCAAAAGCTGACTTAAAAATTTGGATATAAATATCAGAGAATCACAGAATTGCCTGGATTGGAAAAGACTTTTCAGATCATGGAATCCAGTCATTAGCCTACCACTGAAAGTCCTCAACTAAACCACATCTACATGTCTTTGAAATCCCTCCAGGGATGGGGATTCCACCAGTGCCCTGGGCAGCCCATTCCATCACCTCATTGCAAGTTCCAAATTGTGAAGATACAAGGAGCTTGGAAGTTAATTACCAAATGCAACATTAATTTTGTTGCTCTAGTGTAATAAGCTTCAGAACAATAAAACTTCACTGGTTATAAACCCATCAATAAATATTATGGAAGCCCAACCAATTTAATAGTAGGATGGAAAGAAAAGAAGGTTTGTGTGATGTAGAACATGGAGCTGTCTCAGTGCCTTGTAATTATGTGAACCTTTAATTAAGGAGTTCCCACAGAAGAGGAGATTCTGACCTGCTCCATTGTGAAGACACTGACAATGAGTAAGTGTCTCCTCCCCGTCAACTCTGCCCTGATGAGGCCACATCTGGAGCATTGGGTCCAGTTCTGGGCTCCCCAGTTCAAGAGGGACAGAGAAATACTGGAGAGAGTCCAGCAGAGGCTACAAAGATGATTAAGGGACTGGAACATCTCCCTTAGGAGGAAAGGCTGAGAGCCCTGGGGCTGTGGAGCTGGAGGAGAGAAGCCTCAGAGGGGATCTGATCAATGCTGATCAATATTGAAAGGACAAAGGTCAAGAGGCTGGGGCCAGACTCTTGTCAGTGGTGCCCAGTGACAGAACAAGGGTCAATGGGCATAAACTGGAACCCAGGAGGTTTCATCTGAGCAGGAGGAGAAGCTTGTTTGGTGTGAGGGTGTTGGAGCCTGGCCCAGGCTGCCCAGAGAGGTTGTGGAGTCTCCTTCTCTGTAGACTCAAAACCCACCTGGACACAATCCTGTGTAACCTGCTCTGGGTGAGCTACTGGAGCAGGGGGGTTGGAGCAGATGATCTCCAGAGGTCCCTTCCAACCCCTACTATTCTGTGATTCTATGATCAACACCAAACAGATTCAGAAATGGGCAGTAAGAGCACTTCAGATCATGCTGCACATTCAGAAATGCTTTATGATGGTACAGAAGGAAGCAGGTGTAGGATGAGTTCATCTACAGGTGGAGAATAGGAAGAAGGAACGTTCTGCAGTTGGTTCCTAGTGCAATAAAATAGAGAATCTTTTAAGAAATGTTTATTAGAAATTCAGATCCACTGATTAGAGCTGTAGCAACATGGGAGGAGCTGCCAGGATTGTTTTGCAGTTCCTCACTTTCTGAGGTTCCTCACACCACCAACCCAGCTGTGATGGCAAATGCCCCTGGTGCCAGTTGTTCCACTCTCACAAACTATTATTCAAAAATGGAATTTAGCTTGGAGAAGAGGAGA
>VYZX01017655.1:0-34648 GCA_013401335.1 Brachypteracias leptosomus
GACACGTTCCAGCACGTCCATGTACATGCACCATCCCCGCTCATCCTTCGTGGTGCCAGGCTTGCCTTGCAGACCCTCTGTGCTGATGCCTCCAAAGAAAACCCTCATTTATCCCACAACGCCCGTGGGGTTTTGCTCAGCAAGGCCCAAACCCACCCCGCAGCTCAGCTCTCTTCAGCTGGTTCCACAAACAGCAAAAAATCCAAAATGTGGATGTTACTTAACGGCATCATAAATAAATCCCCTTCAAATTACCTCCCTTGGTATTTTTTATTGCTACAAGACAAATTTTAGCTTTAGGGGAACTACGCTGCTTTTTGTACACTGCTGAGGATACAATGAGTGTTCAGACATAAATTAGGAGTAAAAAGGCTGCTACCACTATGTAAATCTGGCAGCAGCAGCAGCTAAGATTAGAATTAAGGTATTTTTGGTTCCTCCACTATTACAGCCTTCCAGACAACTGTACAAATGTGGGGTGACGTGGACACTGGGATCGAGGCATCCTCAGCAAGTCTGGGGAGGACACCAAGCTGTGTGGTGTGGTTGACATGCTGGAGGGAAGGGATCCATCCAAAGGGACCTGGACAGTCTTGAGAGACCACACCAACCTCAAGAAGTTCAACAAGGCCAAGTGCAAGGTCCTGCATTGGGTCAGGGCAATCCCAAGCACAAATGCAGGCTGGGCAGAGTATGAATTGAGAGCCTAAAGCCCCAACTGTGTCCTGGGCTGCATCAAAAGAAGTGTGGCCAGCAGGTCAAGGGAGGGGATTCTGCTCCTCACTCTACTCTGGTGAGACCCCACCTGGAGCACTGCATCCAGCTCTGGAATGCCCAATGCAAGAATGACATGGACTTGTTGGAGCAAGTCTAGAGGAAGACCAGGAAGATGATCAGAGGGTTGGAACAGTTCTTCTATGAGGACAGGCTGAGAGCATTGGGGCTGATGATGGTGACTCACACAATAAAAAAAAGGGACAACCAGCAAGCTCATACAGAAGAGGATAAAGCAAGACAGAACCTGAGGACAGATATTTTTTGCCATCTTTCTGACATCTATTTTAATAGATGAGAAACCCCCACAATGGTTCTCCTGGCAGGTTGGATTGTGAGCTGGAGCAGCTTGGCCATGACACCAGCAAAGTGATGTTCCCTCCACACACACGGTGCTCTCCAGGTCTGCATCCTGACCACCAAACATTAGGATATTCCCACTCACGTGCAGAAATCCAGGGGTAAAAACTGAGCCCTCTGGCTCCCTATTGCCCTTAAAATTAATCACCACATAAAATTGCTGATTCCCACCAAGCAAACCTGTACAATCCATCACCTCAAGGATAGAGCAAACTGAACGTGGCTTAAATACACCACCTGAATTATGACTACATTTTGTTCCACTGACACTTTTATGGATAATGTAGGTTTTAGAAATTCATTAGTACAGGACTAACTTTCAAAATAAACAAAGGCATTAAACAAACCTCACAACATTGTTTTTACATGCAAAATGGATTTCCCTTCCCTTCCCAAAGCCACGCTGGGATGCTCAGAGGAGAAACCTGAAAGCAGCTCTGTTGTAACATGTCACGAGGGAAAACGGGGCCATTTGTTATCACCCAAGTCAGCCAGGGTCAAGCTCAAACCTCTATTTCTTCCCTGCCACTGACCTAATACATGAGCAGGTCACTTGTGCTTCTCATTCAGCCTCCCCAGGCCCTTCAAGTGTTGAAGCATCATTTCTATATGACAAAAGGAGCCTGGACCTGCTCCAGAGCCCTTTGCAGCCCATGGCTTCTCTTCATTGATTTCAGCAGGCTTTAAATCAACAGCACTATATTGCTCAATTAAAGGGATGCTGTCATCTGGAATCTACTCCATCCCAACCAGAGTTAAAACCAGTTTTGAAACCTATACCTGGGTGAATCCCCCTGCCCTTTTCCCCATTCATTAAATGTTCTCCCTCCCAGCTGACCCAGGAAAGACCTGCTGAGCTGGCACAGGACCCGAACATGTGGGAGAAAGAAAAATCACATATAGAACAGGCTGCTCAGGGAGGTGGTGGAGTCACCATGCTTGGAGGGGTTCAAAAAACAAGACGTGGAGCTTCGGAACACGGTCTAGGGGTCAGGGAGATGTTGGGATGAAGGTTGGGCTTGATGACCCTAGAGGTCTTTTCCAACCTAAATGATTCTATGTGACTTGCTGCCAAACCACTGAAAAGAAGAGGAAAAACATTTTTCTTACAACAAGAGACATTAAAAACAATTTCAGGAGGAAGTACAAATTAAGCTGATAAGAAATCTTATGATGGGAGCTGTTTTAACCTATACTTGCTGGAAGAAATGACTAACATTGCTATAGAAGAATAAAGAAATGCTAGGAAAAAAAAAAAAGCTGTTTTTCTCTCCTTTTCCATTCTGTTTACTCTGTGCATTTATCACCAGCATGTGTAGAAGCAGTCTCACTCTTTCCCCTGTGCAGGCAACGAGTTAGTCACACTTTCCCCTGTTGTGTAGCTCCTTTAGTCAGCAGCAGGGAAGTGATAAAGATGAAAAAAAAACTAAACAAAAACAGGAAAACGCAATTGTAAAAAAACCACAGAAATTAGCAGGAGGTCCTTGTAGGCAAATGTAATATTCAAATTGATTTCGCTCGCTTTAATTTAGGAGATTGCAATCTGGAAAGGAGCTTGGTGCCTCTCCAAAGGACATGCACGTAGGGTACAGCAGAGGGAGGAGGAGGACAGAGAAGAAGCAGGGTATGGGGAAGTGGTGGAGTCACCATCCCTGCCCTGGAGATGTTCAAAAACCATGTAGGAAATGGTCTAGAGGTCATGGTAGGGTTGGTTTGATGGTTGGACTTGATGATCTTAGAGGTCTTTTCCAACCTTAATGAGTCTATGATGTGGGAGTGGAGCTATAGGAACCCCTTCTGCAGAGGTCCAGGACTTGCACCCCTGCAAACAGAGCAGGCTTGATGGGGCTCTGAGCAGCCTGCCCTAGGTAAAGATGTCCCTACTTGTGCAGGAAGGTTGGACAAGATGAGCTCTAGAGGTCCCTTCCAGCCTCAAACATTCTATGACCATTCTATGACAAGGTCTCTGAACCCCAGCACCTCTTCACTGGCAGGGTGAGCCAGGGAAACCCCTCCAGCCCTTCACCCCCAGCCTCCTGCTCCCCACATTCACCCTGGGAGCAGGAGGCAGGACACCAGGAGCCAACCTGCACTCAACACTCAGTGAAACCTCTCTACCCAACACCTAAACTGGAAGATAACATTATGATCATCTCCTTGGACAGACATGGAGAAAACATTTGTCAGCGTTCAGAAACTGAGAGAGGACTTGCTACCAGAGGATAGACTTTGTAAAACCCAGAGCAAGCCCCAGCTCCCCACCCCAGCAGTGCATTCACTCAGGCTCACCAGGTGTTAAATAATCAGCCTGCAGCAGGAACAGCCCAAGTTTTGTGACCAGGGTAATGTAATTATGCACCGCTGCGTCCTTCTTGGGGGTCTGCTTATTTAAAATGCATTAAAGAAATAAATCACTCCTGATTGGCCCATCCCCTTCCCCTTTTAAGCTGGGCTGGGGCAATAAATCTATAAAAAGAGTGGCTCCTGCTTTAAATAAAGCCAACAAAAGCAGCAACAATGGGAGGCTCCCAAACTTTATTCCCAAAGTCAAAGCCTCGTTTATTTCCCATAAAATTATTTGCTATAATATATACACCAAGTAGCAAGGATACCAAGTGACTCTAATATACCTTTACAAAATTATCATCCTAAACCCTCTGGAACCACAGTGTCAAATGGTTTTCCAGTCTTGGGACTTACCCTTGACTCTAAAAAAAAAAAAGAAGATTGGTCACAGGCGGAGCAGGAGGAGGCTGAGACTCCACATTTATTAGTCACAAATCTGTACCAACCTGCTTTCATGCAATGTAGAAAAGACAAGGTAGGATCCTGCCTTGAAGACTTTGAGGTTCAAATCCCACAGATACCTGCTGTGCATGACCAGAACTGGCTCCATCACCAGAGAATGTGTGGGAGGAGCACACCAGCAAGTCAAGCAAAATCCAGGGAAGGAAGGACTCATTTATAGAGCCATGAGCCAAACCTGTTGGCTTTATTACAGCTTCCCCAGCATGTACATGTGTGTATGTGCACCTAACACCCACAGTCATGCCTCTGAAGGATGGGGGAGATGTTTCAAGCTGTTTCATCCAGGAGATGGGGGAAGAAAGAGAGGGTGAGGTCATTCTGCCTCCACTGCACAGTGGTTTTGGGGAGCAGCAGAGGGCACAAGTGCTGCCCACACCATCCTCTTGTCCCTCAACTCAACACACATTACACAGGAAAACATCCTCCTGGCACCATGAGGGCAAGGATCAAGCTTCAATTATCACTGAGTGGCATCACTTTTCTACATGACACCAACAAAACCAATGGTTCTGATGTCCCTGCTTAGACACGTTAGAGATGTCCCTGCTTATTGTAGGGGGGTTGGACTAGATGACCTTGGGAGGTCCCTTCCAACCCAGAACACTCTATTATTCTATGAAACCTGAGATATTCCCAGTGTAGACCCCAGCCAGTTGGGCTTTGGGAATGATTCACCCCATGCTCACATACACCTTCCCAACATGAACACTCCTGATCTCCTTCCAGAAGAACCTCAAGTCACCACCAACACGATCTGGAACAAAACCACTTGTACAGAAAAATACTTCTCAGACACTTTTCTCCTGCTCTGGTGGTGGTCATCAAGCCTCCAGAAGTTCACTGCACTGACTGGATTCAGCCTGGCCAGGCACTCCTGTCAAATATTTAAAATAAAAACAGCCAGCAAGAGGCTGAGCAAACCTCATGTGAGCCTTTCTGCCACTGCCACAAACCTGAATTCTCCAAGGATCATCTCACATGCTCAGTAAGGGGATGAGATCTTTAATCTAATCTGCTTTCAAAATAATTTTGTTGGCATTGATTGTGCTAAATTGTATCTATGGGAAAGAATTTAAAGTAAGAGCAAATATATATGTGTATGATCCAGACGACTAAGTGTCTCTAAGCATTAGTGTTAGCTGGTAACAACAAAGAACAACCACAATATTCATGTAAAACTACCTGGTCTCAGGAGCCAGCACACTGCTGGGGCTTTAAGAATTATTCCAATATATACAATATTAAGCAAAATTCTCAAAAGCAGACTAGATTTAGAGTTATTTTGCTTGCTTCTACTCCTATTCCCCCAGAAAACCACCCCTAAAATCTCAGCTGCCTGCAAGCCCAGCTGTTTCCTGGCTTTTCTATGCAAATTGTCCTCCCTGGATTTTATTGTGTGTGTATATATGTCTCTTAAAATGCACTCAAGTTTGAATTAGGGGCCCTACTTCCATCAAAAGGGAATTCTTGTAAAATAAGCTTCACTCTCACAGTATCAGACATGGAATTATTATCCCATAACTCACGGGGGTCCTCGTGGTTCTCTATTAAACGTGGCCCCAAAGAAGTCCTGGAGGGAAAAGTACATGAAGGGACATGAAGAGTCATTTGAAAGCAAACCAAGGAATTCCCCATCTCCTTGGAACCAGCAAAGCCCTCACCTCGTGCCTCCTGCCTTACTTCTCAATTGTTACCTACCAGGATTAACTAAAACCAGATTGTATTACTGTGTAATTAGGTTTATTTAAAACTTAGCTTAAAGCAGGGAACGCTTTCTTCTCAATTCCAATCAAAACCACTTACTTAACTCTCCGTTTGATATTGGCATCTCCCTCCAGCAAGAGAAACTTAAAACTATTACTGGCTGACAGCAGGAAAAACAGAAAGGAAAAGTTACTGGGGCAGCTGGTCAGAAAACTCACAGAGGATTGTCAGAAAACTCTGAGGATTGCCAGAAAATGAGGAGATTTCTGCTGCTGGTTTTCACAAATGTTCCCTCCCTGGTTTCCCACTGGTTTTCTGGCTTCCACGCATCAGGCTGAATGCAAAAAAGAAACTCAAGGGGTAAAAAGTGGCCCAAATTATTTTTTCCCCCCACTAAATCTGTTGTCAAACTGCTCCAGCCGTTTAACATCATCAACACCAGTGCTGGCTCCTGAACGTGCATCCTCACTGATCTTTTGTTCCGAATTTGCTTGAGTTTTATCTCCAACAGAAATCATAGAATCATAGAATTGTCAGGGCTGGAAGGGACCTTAAAGATCATCTAGTTCCAACCCCCCTGCCATGGGCAGGGGCACCTCCCACTACATCAGTTGCTCACAGCCCCAGCCAGTCTGGCCTTCAAAATGTCCAGGGATGGGGCTTCCAGCACCTCTCTGGGCAACCTGGGCCAGTGTCTCCCCACCCTCCTGGGCAAGAACTGACTGTCTGCATGTTGCACAGCAAACACCCACAGAAACTCCTGAAATCTAGAAATACCCACAATTCTTGAAGATTCTTTTAAAAGACCAAAGATTCTTTAACCAACTGTACCTGTTCAGCTCACCCCACACAACAGCATGTCCTACCACCCCTCTCATTTGGCCAGACAAGGCTGCACTGCATTTCAAAATAGATATAATCCTGCATCACCAGCATTGAAATCCATCTCATTCATCTTCTTTATATCAAATTCCAGTATTTTTATGCTGAAAGCAGCCATAGCAAGTGCTGCCCTAACACACAGTGCCTGAAGAGTTTTCTTAGGTGGGTCTAGAGTATTTTATGCCCAGATTTTGTAGCATCTGACCCAAAACCTGCCCTCAACCACAGCAACAAACTCACGTGACATCCAGAGCTGCACATTTGTGGACACCACCCGAGAGCAGCGTCTGCCCCGTGCTGTTCAGTAACTAAATGATAGTCTGAGGTAATAAAATATTTATTATGCTCTACACAATACTGCAATTGAATTGATGCACTTCCTCCCCTATCCATCAGAGTCCACTGAAAGCCCTCTTTAACTTCTACTCCAGAAGTCTCAAATTACAGATCTTTCTTTTTCTTACAGATTTTCCTGCAGGATTCTGTATCTGTGAGGAACCACTTGGCAGTTAATGCCACGTACCCAAAAATACTGACTGGCAGGGTTTTTTTTCCCCTCAATTTCTCTGGAAAGACATCCCTGGCAGAGTGTCCAGAATCAATTTCCAAAATACAAATATAAACCCACCAAAATACACCGAAAGGAGTAAAAAAGCCACATCGTGCTTAGCTACCCAGGGCTGTACCAGTCTCCAAAAGAATCCATCGTGCAGCAGGAGGGGGAAATAATCAAAGCCCTGTTTGTAAGGATTGCTTAATCCCGTGCCCAACACCACAGGCACCCCCCTCCCCTTTGCTATGCAGCAATACCCCTGTGTCAGTGCTCTCAGGAACAGCTCGATAAACTGGGAATGCTCCTGAAACAGCCATAATGCCTTGGAAAAGGCCAAGCAATAGAAAGGAGGCACCAGTTTGGGTCCCCTTCCATGAGGGATGCTCATGGAAGAGCTTCGAGTCGGGGACCCTGCAGAAAACCTGGGTAGCAGAGGGTGGATGGGGATGCTGGGGTGAGGGATCACCCCCTGCCCTCCAAGGGGTGCGTTGCTGCTGACACCCAAACAGAGCGACCTGCAGAGGGGATGCAAGGAACTGAACTGGAAAAACCAGGAAATGAGATGTAAAAAGTGTATTGTGAGCAAGTGACTGAAGGAAGCAGCAGAGCCCTTAACAAATTGGTTATTTGTCTGGGTGGCTGATGCAGAAGTGGAACAGGAAATTAACTCAATATGCCACAGACTTACATTCCACCATTATTTTCTGGGTTTTCCCCTTTTTTTTCCCCCCATATATACATAAGCCAAAAAGCAAAGTATTTCTAGGCAAGCTGGCAATTGAAGTTTATGAGACTCCAATTAAAAAGATCTAATCATTATTAGAGCTAGAATAGAGGCAGGCTTGGAAATGAAAGAATAAAATGAGACCAGTTAAAGAGAAAAAACCCTCTTCAGCAACCACTTGTCTGCCAGCACTTCTTGATTTGGTGAAAAACACCCCAAACCAAGAGGTAATGCCACTACACTTATATAAACCTCTATGAACAAGCCACCACTCTCTGTGCCTTGCAGGATATGGCAGCTTGCCAGTAATTTTGCTTTAAATATGAAAATAGAGATCAAATCCAACTCCCTATCTCTGCAGATCCAACTCTATTTTCCTAGATATAATAATGGCACGGGAGATTGATGGCAGGGCTGTGCTGCACAATGACTATTTAAAACACTTTGGGCTGCACTTACAAAGCTCCAGTGACCTCCACAACTATAGAAACTGTACGTAGAGTGAGGAGGAAATAAAATTAGTGATTCACAGTGAATAACTAAAGCAATTCAGCGTTTTTGAAAGAGGTAGGGGCTGGGGTTGGCACTTCTGCACTGACACCTGCACCCTGATTGTGTTTGGAGGAGGAAGGAAGGAACACTCTGAATTTCCATCAGTGAAATGTCCACTGTTAAGACAGCACTAATGGTGCTGGGGGTGCCAGGGAATTGAAGAGGAATGGAAATAGATTTTCAGTTACCTGAAAAGTCAAGTTCTCCCAAGTGTTGTGGGGAATGTCACTCCCCCTCTACGTGGTCACATCACAGGAGTGGGCAGTAAGAAGATGGCAAAACGCTTAGGAAAGATCATAGAATAGAATCATTTAGGTTAGAAAAGACCTCTAGGATAAAAGGGAATGAAGCCAGAGGAGGAAAATAGGAGGAGAAATGAGAAGCTGAAGGCAGAGTGGATAGAGTAAGAAAAGCCAAAGCCAGACAAAGCAGAGGAGGCCCCCCCATCACACCTACTGCTGACTCACACGTTTTGGGTTACTTTCATTATTTCTTTGTATTCCAGCAGCATCTGGCATCTGCTGCTGAGATCAGAGCCATGTTGTGCCAAGCGTGAATCAAGACCTTTCTGTTCATGAGCTGAAAATCCAGACAGACAAAGGGGGGAAAAACAGAGTGAGGGACCTCACCAGCCCTGCCTGGAGTGGCCAGGAGATCTGGCAGCAACAAAACCCACCCACTTTGTACCCAACCACCATCCTGACGACATGGAAAAGACACAGAGGACGTGTATTTTTTTTTCTATAGCAAGAGCTGATGCCTTCAAGTGGTTTTAAAAAGCTCTCAGGATGGGTCAGGTGTCTGGGTTTGTCAGGCACCATCTCTGCATTAACTGCTGGAAGAAACCAGGATGGTTTCCCTGTGGTCCCTGTCCCCAAGAGTCAGTTGTTACTGCGTGGGTCCATGAAACCTACAGAAAAGCTGTGAGGAACCCACAGAAAAATGCAAGGAACACAATTAAGGGCACAGCCCAACTTTAACAGGCAGCAGCTACAACCCACTTACCATGGGGAACTAAGCAGGTCCTTCCAAGCACCCAGGTGTGCCACAGGATAGGTCCATACCCAACATTTAAGCTCATTTCACACCCATCAGGCTACAACAATCCTGGGGCTGAGGCTCCTGGGCTCACCCCTGGGCTGCCTCACACCCCCCAGCCTCTGTAGTTTCAATTAACTTGTGCCTATGAAAAGCCAGGAGAACATTCTTCTTGTATTGTACCACGGAGCTCTGCAGAACTAATTATTTTGCAAATGGAGCTCTAAATCATTAGCAAAAAAATGTTGATTGTAGCATCTGTGATCATTATTTGGCCCATTACTTAAAAAGCTGGATGCAATAAATCGGGTGGGGAATTACACTTGCAGAGCTCAAGAATATGGGATGTCAGAACACAAGCACTGCCTGCAATGGTGACACTTGGGCTCTAGGAGTACTTGTAATCAGACCAATACAATAAGTCCTTCATCCCCAAGCACTTAAAAAACCCACCAGGTATCATTAAAAGAATGAAAACGTTGTGGTGTTTTCTCCCAGGCTTTTTGTCTTCTCTTCCTATTCTTCAGAACATCCCCAAACTTACATCTTTACAGTTCCCCATCAGATTTTGGTGTGATTTTACTGCTGTCAGAGCTGAGTACCCAGATGCTTACCCTCCATCCTGGACAAACACATTCACCTCTCAGGCTTGTGCAGGAACCTTGATCTAAAGCTTATCTAGAGCAGCCATGTGCTGAAGCAACCAACCATCAGGAGCTGCCCCCCTCACTGGCAGAGGATGACATGGGCAGTTTATCCCTGGCTACTCTCTGCATGACCACAGGCTAGTTGCTGCAGCACACACAGATGTGCTCCACCAAGTCCAACAGGATAATTCAGAGCTCCAGCACAAAGACATTGAGTTTATGGCTAAAACATCACAAAGGCTCCACTACCCCAAGACAAATGTCCTACAGGAACCCAAGGCTCTGTAGCTAAAGGGACCTCATCAACCAACCACTGTGAACCCTGAAGTTCAAGAAACTTCATTCTTCAGCTGAACATCAGCTTTCTTTTAAACTCAGCCCAAATTTATCAATGCACAGACAGCATCCCAGGCAGGGTGTCCTGGCTCTGGGGAGGCATCTGTAACACCCCTCTCTGCTGACTCCCCACCTGACAGGTGAAGCTTTTCTTCATGTTGCCCCATGCTGGTGTCCTATCATAAAATCATAGAATGGTTTGGGTTGGAAGAGACCTCAAAGATCATCTAGTTCCAACCCCCCTGCCATGGGCAACCACTAGACCAGGTTGCTCCAAGCCCCATCCAACCTGGCCTTGAACACCTCCAATGATGAAGCATCCACAACATCCCTGGGCAACCTGTGCCAGTGTCTCACCACCCTTCTCATTTGCTTCCCAACTCAATTATTTCTTCCTCTCAGAGATTTCCCCAGACCCACACCCTCACCATGGCCACATTGTCCCTTCCCTTCTGGGCTGATCAGGGTTTCTGTGCTGGCTTCTCTCCAATGCTGCTCTTCAATGCAATCAATTCACTTAAGAGCCTGGCAAGCTGGTTTGTTGGGGTTTTTTTTTCTTCCATGTCTTTTTTACACAGTTTCAAAGCAATGAGGAGAAAAAAAAGACAAGACATTTTTTCCAGTATAAAGAATAAAAAAAATCTAACTATGCAGCAGCTCAGCTTGCCCATAAACAAAGCACCTTCTTGAAATAATGAATACAATAACTGGCAAAATAGTGCATGATGAAGGTGCACTGTTGAAGGTGGAAAGAAGAGAGAATGAAGTGCAACTTCCTCACCTGCCTCTAAAGAAAGATCCAAAATGAAGGGTGATGAGACACTGGCACAGGTTGCCCAAAGAGGTTGTGGATGCTCCATCCCTGGAGGTGTTCAAGACCAGGCTGGATGGGGCTTGGAGCAACCTGCTCTAGTGGGAGGTGTCCCTGCCCATGGCAGGGGGGTTAGAACTAGATGATCTTGAAGGTCTCTTCCAACCCAAACCATTCTGTGATTCTATGAAGTAGGAAGAACAAACTTCTCTGGCCTCTCTGAATTTCAATACAAAATTGCAAATTAAAAGTTTAAAAACAGAAGTAGGGGATTTAATTAATCTTCACTATGGAAAAAAGGGGGGAAATAGAAGATAAGTAGAGTACAACATCAAATGTGAGCAGGCAGTGCCTAACTGAAGCTGTACACTGGTAGCTTGTAGCACTGGGTATATTGGGCATCACCAACACTGCATGACCAAAATAATAATTATTAAAAAAAGACCTTCCTTGTGGTAATTAGGCCATCTGACAGAAGATGGCCACACCTCCTCGCAATCACCAACCTTACAGATCCTTGTCTCTGATGTACCACCAAGACAAGTTGGGCCATGCCCACATGTGCCATAATGTCATAGAATCAGAGAATGATTTAGGTTGGAAGGGATCTTTCAAAGTCATCTAGTTCCAACCCCCCTGCCACGGCAGGGACACCTCCCACTAGACCAGGCCATGCAGGACCTCATCCAACCTGGTCTTGAACACCTCCAGGGATGTCCCTGCAGCCCAGCTGGCCACTGTGCCCTCCTGTCCCATGCCACCAGCCCTGAGCTGTGAGTCAGCTCCCCCCTCAGCACCACTACTCTTCCTACCACTGCTGTAGCCACTAAAGGGATTTTTCCCTGCGGTTAGTTTATGTGCTCCAGCTCATTAACATCTCCTAATACCAGAACTTGAGGCTAATTAGGCATGGCAATCCTGAGGAACATATTCTCCCTTCATCTTCCCAAAGCAGGACGCTCCTTGGTGGCCCAGCTGCAGCTCCACATGCTACCAGGAGGGTATCACCCTGGAAATAAAAATACTCCAGGATCCCACACATTACACAGCAGGGATCCCATACTTGTTAGTTGATGGCACAGTTTACAGGCTGTTTTGCTTAAAAAATTGGAAGCATCCCTGCCATCAAGGCAGATTCCTGTTCAGCAGCCTCAGGGAATCTCCCCAAAAGTTATCAATACACCAGGGCTTTCAGCATAAAAGCTACTGGCTTGAAAACCAAGGGGCAAAGTGGTGAGAAAGCTCAAGAAAATTGAATAAAAAGCATTTGACTGAACAATGGTAGTGGGGATTTTCTCCCTGTGGATACAAATGCACAGGAGCAAACAGGCTGAGGGGTCTGAGGGATGTTTCATGCACATCAACTACTCCCAGGAGCAGGATGTCCACCTACACATAACCCAAGAGCAAGAGGTGCCCAAGAACATCAATGTGTTTTATCTATGGTCAACACCAACCACTTCTTTAAGCACAGGAGCTCAGGAAACCTCGTTTCCCACGTCTTCTGGATCACACAAATGCTGACCAAAGCTTGCCCAGAAATGGGACATTTTAAAGCTACCACTGGATGCCTCATGTTGTAGGATTTCTTCAGTGCAGACATTTCTATGGTTGTTTTCTTCTATCTGTTTTCAAAGATCATCACCTCCAACACCTTCACCTTGGGTCTGCTTAAAATGGCTCCAAGGGTTCACCAGTTGGGAAGGAAGCAAGATTTCTTTGGTCACCACTTGAAATTAAAGCAGCCTTCATTGCAACATCTGCTTCTTATTAACTAAAGGCAGCGATACTTAAAAAGCATCTTTTAAATAACTACAACAAAAGGTAGACAAAGATCCTGGATTTCCAACCTAGAGCACCCCAGGAACACACACCCAACACTTCCCTTTGCCAGTCACTGGAAAACAGGGACCTCTGAGGAGTCAAAAAGCAACTACAGACATGTGGAGGATGACTTCATGCCTTCCCACTCTTGGAAAAAGCCTTATTGATGAGGAGAGGAGGACATGGAGGAGCTGTGCCCACGGGTGGCCACGAGTGGGGAGTGACAGAAGTGCTGGAGCAGCAGCAGGAACCCCTGAGTCACCCACAGCAGTTCCTCTCTGGTGGTTTTTCTCTCCTCCTTTTCAACTCCTTCCTCTGAGAGCTGAGTGAGCCTCAACATTGGAAACATGAGCCAAACTCACTGCTTGAGGCAGCAGAGACCTGCCTTGGGACTTTCATTCTTGGAAAGGATTCATTTCCAAAAGCTCCTACAAACCTGGCTGCATTGGTCCACAGATTACAAGATGGAAACGTGAAAAAATCCTGGACAGAGATGAAGCATCATCCATCAAACCCCTTAATTTGAAGGCAGCCTAAATGCAAACTTCCCCTGGCTGGACACCTTGACACCAAGATGTTTATCCCCTCTTCCTCTGGAGCTCTTTCACATCACCAACACGCAGCTCCAGCCAACCGTAGAACTTCATGTGGGGGGAAAACATGTCCAAGGCTCTGGGAGGAAAAACAAAACAAGGTGTTTCATTTTGGGCCAGCTCTGTCCAAACTGGAATCTGGTTTGGTTTGAACTGACCGAGCTGTTGGGGTGTTGGAGTCCAGCAAAGCATTGACCCGCTTTACTGAGCAAGCAGCACATCCAGCTCCTGGGCACAAAAGCATCGAGCTTGGCACTGAAATCAAGGCTGAGGGCTCTGCAGCTTGGCTCTACCCTCATCCCATGAGCTTCATGTGGGTCCCCACACCTCGGCAGAGCTTTGGAAGGAGCAGAAAACAAAACAGGCTGTCATCTGCAGAGGTGCCAGGGTTTTGTTTACCTCCGAGCAGCCCTGGAGACGCGGGCTAAGCATCATACCTCTGCCCTCCACGCCTTGGTGCGTGGTCCTTGGCAAAGCTTAGGGCACAAGCTAGGAAAAATATTGCATGAATTCTGCAGCGATACAGGGTTAATATTAATTAGGCTGTGCCTGAGGAGTAGCTGGGTGAGCAGCACAGTTTTGTTCCCCTGCTCTCGCAGGGGATTAGCTCTTGGCAGAGCGGCGGTGCCGGCAGGAGCCTCCACCATCCGAGCTGTTTCCTGGCACCGGGCTGGTTCTGGCTGGAGCAGCTTCTGACTCTTTGGAGAAGGAGGGGTTTTGAAACATTTCTGAATCCTTGCAATGGTCTCAGCAAGGGCCAGCAGCCCTCATCCCCCAGGAGCCCTCCACCATCTCACCCACCATGCACATGATGGCTCATGAACACACGTCTCCATCCCTTTGGGTGCAAGTTCCTTCTTTGTGTCTTCTGGTCTCACTAGACCAGACCACTGAAGAGGTGACACATGTACCCTACCTGAGATACCTCTCACCCTTACCCCACCAATGGTGTCCCAAAGGAAGCCCTCCAGCCCATCGGACAGCTCTGCTTCTACAGTTTTTATACTGATTAGATGACTTTAATTAATCTTTTATTGATTAAGGCTCAGATGTAATTATATAGCCAGTATATCAACATCTGCCCTCTCTCTGATGACTCCCAAACCACATCTCCCACTCCTGGTGCTGATGTACTGGGGTGATGACAGAAAATGGTCCCAGATGCTCTTTCATGGGGTCATGCTGCTAAAATCTTTGGAACTATTTAAACCAAAAAAACCCAACTAAAAACCGGTCAAATTTCTAAAATGCATTTGCAAACACAGCCACCAAAGCTGTCTCTGCAGAGAAAGCCACCTTGGATGGAGCACACCTTGTAGGAATGCAGGACTGCTTATTGCCACCACTGTGCTTGGATTTGGGGCAGAATTACCAGAGTTTTAAGCCAAGCAGTCATTTCTCTCCATCTCCACTCTAGACAGCATTGGGCTGTTCCAGTGCTGTACCAGTGAACTCAGAGTGACCCTGTCAAATAAATATTTTTCCCCGAGGTAACACTGTTTTAAATATCCCCATTTAGTATCCTTATTTGAAAACACTGGACAAATTAAATGCCTGTAAAATCTGACTTTCCAGTATTTTGTATTCAGATAAACTCCTACAGCCCCCTCCGTGGCAGCCAGCCCATATTTCCAAGGAACTAAAATTTTAAAAAGCCGACTACGCTTTTTGGTATCTGTGCATTAATCATCCCTCCCAGCTCCAGAACTTTTTGAGTTCAAAGAAAAAAAAAAAAGGCAGGAGGAAGAAGAATGTGTGTGCAAAATATTCCCCTCCAAAAAGCTGCAGTTTAACCACCCTGTAGGACCTGACATGTTCTTACAACATCCCCATCCCCAAGCAGGGATCCACCACCAGCTGGATGAGGCTTCTCCAACACCCGCATCACAAGTGGGTTGTGAGAAATTTCTGTACAACAAAGGGAAACCATGAAGCTGGTGAAAACATCATGGGTGAAGCCCTGTGCTCCAGAAGAAGTCACATTAATTGAATGTGACTTCAAAATATTTCAGATTCCCAGCGAGGACTTGGTGGCAGAGGAGAACAGGCTGTGACAGACCGTATTTCCAGCACAGCATGAAAAGCAGCTTCAGGAGAGGCAGCCAAAAAGTGTCAAGTGGGCTAAAATATGCTTGTTGATGGATAAGGAGATGATGCTGCTGATGGCAGGAGAGGGGAGAGACTTGGTCATGGCCAGGGCAGCTCCAAGCCCACAGCAGTAGAGGGGTTGCCCAACAGCCCCGGTGCTCAGCGAGCGCTGGGGGAGAAACGTTGCCTTGCAGAGCACCCAATGCTCTGCTCTGGTTTGATGGGATTTTCCTCTGCTCTCCCATTTGGAGAAAGGTTAAATATGTCAAGCATTAGATTACAAAACCCCTCTGACGAATCCTCTTACTCACATGATCTTTCTAAACAGTCCAAATCTTTCCAGCAACGCACAGTTTGGTTTGACCATTTCAGCAGCCACTTCCCAGAACTTGAGGGCCAGGGACTGACCTCCTCACAACACCCACATCAGGACACTACAGACACTCACCAAAGAGCATTATCATATTTACATAGAATCATTTAGGATGGAAAAACCTCCAGGATCATCAAGTCCAATGTTTGTCCAACATCTCCCTGACTCCTAGACCATGTCTTGAAGCTCCATGTCTACTCGTTTGTTGAACCCCTCCAGGGTTGGTGACTCCACCACCTCCCTGGGCAGCCTGTCCCAATGCCTAACCATATTTTCCATATTTTCTCACCCATTCTTCCACTGGCCTCATGTCTTGTTTGATCTTTTGTGACTGTGGCTGCACACTGAGCTGTCCACAGCAACCCTCAGGTCTTTTCCCCCCTGTGGTTACAGTTCATTTCAAACACAGCAACGTGCACGAGGAGCTTGGGCTGCTCCTCCTCAGGAGCCCAACCTTGTGTGAGGTGACTTTCATCTGCCCCTGGGCTCCTCCTTCACTTGACTTCAGTTCTGTCACCTTCTCCACGGGGCTGTCTCCCACCAGTGATGCTGTGCAGAGTCTCCTGCTGCTTCCATGCTGCCAACCCACTATCCTTTTTTTTTCCAGATAATTAATGAAAATACTCAGACGTACAGTCACGACGCAGATATTTAGAGCAGTCCAGCATCAACTTATTCCTAGAATCACAGAATTATGGAATTGCAGGGTTGGAAGGGACCTTAAAATCATCTAGTTCCAACCCCCCTGCCATGGGCAGAGACACCTCCCACTAGAGCAGGTTGCTCCAAGCCCCATCCAACCTCACCTGCAATGGTTCCAGGGACGGGGCAGCAACCACCTCTCTGGGCAACCTGGGACAGAGCCTCACCACACTCAGCATCAAAAATTTCCTCCTTCTCTCTAGTCTAAATCTCCCTCTTAGTTTAAAACCATCACCTCTTGTCCTGTCACAACAGGCCCTGCTCAAAAGTCTGTTCCCACCTTTCCTATAAGTCCTCTTTAAGTATGCAAGGCCACAAGAAGGTCTCCCTGGAGCCTTCTCTTCTCCAGGCTGAAGAACCCCAACTCTCTCAGCCTTTCTTCACAGCAGCCCTCACATCATTTTTGTGGCCCATATTTTCACCCTGCAACACTTGTTCAAACAGAGGCTCTTTGAAAACCACAGGCTGGTTCCCTGAGATCTGCCACTTTGCTGAGGCACTACTTCATAAAAACCCCAGATCTGTGATTTTTGCTTTAGCTCCTACCACATCCTTGTCATTGTGGATATCTTTAACTGTGTTTAGCTGGTACAGAGGTGAGGCACACAACTGTCCTCCCCTTCTTTTCCCATAAAAAGCCCCAAGCAAGTAAAACATGTGGAGTCACACATTGTGCAGATCCAAGCAGACAAGACCCTGGTCAGTTTTGTGCACTGGAGGCAGAAAAAACAAATAAAGGAGATGTGAGCATGATCCTGAACAGCAGCAGAGCAAGGGGGCTTCTCTGATGGACACATCCAAGCGTCCTGCTTGTATCCACAGGAGAGTCCACCAGGGTGGGAAAGGACAGAGCCATGTCAGTGGTACCTTGGGAGACACTCCCACAGCCAGAAATGCAAAACCTGAAGATCTGCAGTATATTATTTTAATCATAGAATCGTTTTGGTTGAAAAAGAGCTTCAAGATCATTGAGTCCAACCATTAACCCAGCACTGCCAGGGCACCACTAACCCAAGTCCCTCAGCACCACATCTCCACAGCTTAGAAACCCCTCCAGGGATTGGGACTCCACCACTGCCCTGCCCAACCTGGGACAGCCCTTCAAAACTCTTTTGGGGAAGAAATTTTTCCTAAGAACCAACCTAAAACTCCCCTGGTGCAACTTGAGACCATTTCTTCTTGTCCTATTACTTGTTCCTTGGAAGAAGAGACCAACCCCCCCGGCTCCAACCTCCTGTCAGGGAGTTGTGCAGAGCCAGAAGGTCTCCCCTGAGCCTCCTTTTCGCCAGGCTGAACAATCCCAGGTCTCTCAGCTGCTCCTCACCACACTCCTGCTCTAGACCCTTCCCCAGTTTCGTTGCCCTTCTCTGGACCCGCTCCAGCCCCTCAATGTCCTTCCTGGAGTGATGATATGACACATTTTTTGTAATGTTTCTAGAGAAGGTTTATGAACATACCATGGTCTCCACAAGTTTCTGCCCCCTGGGATCAGGACACCAGCACCTCACCACAGTCCATATTGAACCATGGAGATGCCATCAAGCCCAGAGGCACAGATGTGCAGGGACATGCTGGACATGCTCAATGCCCGTGGGACAAGGTTGACCTGCTGCAGCCTCTCCAGCCTGCTGCTCAGTACCTGTCACTCCTCATTGGTGTGTGCCTGCTGCTCATGTCCCGTGTGCTCATCTCCAACACCCCTGCCTGAAACAAGCTGACCTGGACTAGACATTCACGGGTCTAGCACATGGAAAACGCTGATGCAGAAATCACATGTCTTCTCTCCTCTACCTCCAGCCTCATCCCAGGCTGCTGTTAACCCCCACAAGTCCATCTCAGCAGAGCCTCTCCCTACACCTTTGCCACTCATGGGTTTCCTTTCCTTTTCCCACATCTTCCTACAAACCCTCTTCCACCTCACCCTCAACCCCTCCATTTTCACCAGCCCATCTCCTGGGCCATTTCTCATTTTTTAGAGACTAACTCTCTTGGTTTAACCACTTTTCAGCTCCTCTTACCCCCCCTGGGAGCACCACCAGCTCCTCAGCACCTCCCAACCCATCCCCTTTTGGCCAGCCAAGCCACCACAACGTCGAGAAACAGCCAGAAAGGCCCCGGTGTTAAGATCTACTTAATAAGTTGTCAGCCAGGTCCCCACGTATCTATTCTGTTGGGCATAAAGATCTCTGCCAGCAGTCAAAACAGGGATTTACACCCCCAGCACCATTCCCAGCAGCCTTTCAAGATTCCTAACGACCATCCCTTTGTCCCCGGGAGTTCAGCACTGATGGGATGTCACAATGTGACACATGAATGCACAACACCACCGAGGGCTGACAGGCAGCAACGTTGTAATATGATAATTCCTCTTTGTCCCTTAATCGCCTCTGTTTTTTGCAGCCTTGATTCACTTACCAACATGTGATCAATCACTGCCTTCTTCAGTAAGATAATTTTTTGCCCTCTATCTAAATGGCTCCTGTCAAAGGGAATCCAGTACTAAATTAAACCTGATATGCTTGTCTCTGCCCTTTTGTTTGTTGACTTCTTCTTGCACACAATTGATTTTAAATAGATTTTTTTTTTATTTTATGGGTCCCATCACCATTTAAATGTATGTATTTTTAAAAATCTGGCTCCTTGAAATTAACATTGGATATGTAGGCATTTAAAAATGGGTCTTGAACATATAATTTAATGGAGAGGAATAAATACAAGAGTACGTGCTGGCAAGTGCATCAAGTCCCCACTAGGCATGGAGTAAGTTGCCTGTTTAGATCTTCCCACGTGCTCTATTTAACACAGTCAAGTCTCAAGATTTGTGAGCATAAAAAGGGGATGGCGTAACTCAAGAAAGGCAAAGCAAAGATCAGCTGCTCCAAGAAATCAGGATTCAGCTGAAGATCAACAAAGAACTTCTCAGACATACCTCACTGGTGTTTGCACACCCCAACGAGCATTTCCTTCACAACAGGTAAAGGGTCTTCAGGGGTACAAGCACAGAAGAAATGAGACTCTACCTTAGTGAATAAAGCAGAAGTGTTTTTGAAGTTCTCATGTGATCAGATGTGTCCCAAACAGATCTGGGGCAGAAGCAGAGCAGCCACAACAGCACCAGCCCAAGCCCCATCAAGCAGAGACTCACACATGCAAACCACCCAAAACCTCTGCCTTGCTGCCTGGCTCTTCCTCTCAATTTCCTCAAGCACATCCACACCACTTTCAAAAGCTCAAAAGTTCACACTTTGCCCCTTCCCCCCAGTTCCTCTTTCCTGTGCCCACTTCTTCTGAGTTGAGTCTTCCACACCTTGCCCTCGTGCAAGAAAAAACCCAATAAACTCATGTTTTCAGAGAATCATAGGATGGTTTGAGTTGGAAGGGACCTTCAAGATCATCTAGTTCCAACTCCCCTGCCATGGCAGGGACACCTCCCACTAGACCAGGTTGCTCAGAGCCCCATCCAACCTGGCCTTCCAAAGGTGGGACATCCCCAACTTCTCTAAGCACTACTCTACTAGAGTAGTAACATTTAGAATCTACATTTCTGAGGCCAAATGCTTTTTGACTGAGTCAATTCACCTGTTTTCACAAGACAAACCTTCATGGAGATGTTTCCTCACCCAGAAGAGCTGAACAGCAATTCATGTTGTGGTTCTAGAAGTTTTCTCCTTCTGCACAGAGGAAGAAGGGAAGGAAACCAGCTCAGCAATGGAGGCATCACCCCTAGGTGAAGCCTTCCAGATAGACACATCCATCCACACAGGGTGGTGGAAGCCAAGGCCTTAAAAACACACCGATGAGTGGGGAAGGGGGAGGATCAGCTCGGGGAAAAACAACCACCAAAAAAGCGCTCATTTTTCAAAACATGATCATCAGACAAAACGTTATTTTAATGTATTTTCAGCCAGGCATCCAATCCCCCCAGTATCTGCTTTGTGTCTCTTGGCAGTTGAGGAATGCCAAGCGGCCCGTCCTCGGGGTGCCAGAGCCCATCTGTTGCCAAGAGACACAAACCTGACACCACGGGTGTATAAAGCTGTCTCTGGAAGCCTATGAAGCTCAAACGACCTCATGCTCGGGTTTGACTGAGTCAGCAAGACGTCAAGGAAGAAAAATTAACCTTTTGTTAGGAGGTTCAGAGCTGGCCGTTTGTACCCTTCCAGCCTTCCTGAAGCAGAAAGGTGCTTATGTCTGGGGTTGCATTTCCAGCAAACATCTTGGGGTTGGTTTTTTTTAGTGTTTACTTCTGCTTTGAGAAGGAAAAAATGAAAAATCACTAGAGTCAGGGCTCTCTTGACTTGGGGGCGCCGGGCAGGTAACATTTCTGAAGCACGCATCTTCAGGGGTCAGGGGGATGTTGGACTTGATGATCCTAGAGGTCTTTTCCAACCTAAATGATTTTATGATTCAGAGGAAACCCAAACACCGCAGCTGGACCTTCACCTTAGCACTCAGGTGGGTACCTGGTGATGTTACCAGCTGAGAAGGACTTTGAGGCTCCAACCGTAAACATCCAAAAGGTTTTTGCGTTTTAAGATCTGGTCACTGGCAAACTCTTCCAATATAGAATTGTTTTGGTTGAAAGAGACTTAAGATCATCAAGTCCAACCATTAACCCAGCACTGCCAGGGCACCACCAACCCATGTCCCTCGGCACCACATCTCCATGGCTTGGAAACCCCTCCAAGGATGGGGACTCCACCACATCCCTGGGCATCCTAGTCCAATGCTTGACAACCCCTTCAATGAGTACATTTTCCCTGATATTCAACCTAAATCTCCCCTGGTGCAAGTATTTATTACTCCAACCAGTGAGTAACCCCCTGGAGATGCTGCAGGTTCATCCTCTGCAAACATTTCCCCACTTTTGGTTCTGGTCTTCCTCCTCCAACCTGCAAACTGGATGTAAATCCTTACAAACAGAGTATTTTTTTCCCAAAATTACAATTACAGCCAAAGTTTGCTGCCCTTCCCAGCTACAGAAATAAAATTCAGTGTGTTCAGGATTCCCTCAAAATACAAAAATATGAGAACAGCTTCTTTTAGCTGGGTTCTCTTCAGTTTCACTGAAGTTAAATAGTTGGAAATTAAGACTCTAATTAAGAAATGCAGTAACCAACTGTAATTAAGAGTTACAGCAAGACTTAGTGGGGTTTTTTCCCCCCTCTAATCTGGGGTACAAACTTTTACATGTTAAATTAAAAACCCCCATTTAGGAACCAAAATATTGGAAGGCTGAGAAGCAACGAGGTATCAGGTTGGTATTATCCAGGAAAGGTCAAATTTAAATTACAGGACGTGCTTAAAACATTAAGTTTTATGCAGTTTTTGCACTTCCAACTAATATTGGCTATACAGGCATCCACATCAGAGCTGTTGAATTACCTTCAGAGACAGAAAATGCAGCATCTCACATTAAATAATGAGGATTTCAGGTGTTTTTTGTACCAAGGACAACAAAGCACATTAAGCCTTCACCAGGACTGAAGAGCAGAGAATTCTGATAGATGGGAGACATATCACCAATAACCTGATAGAAACAGGTCGTGGGCTTTGGGGAGGATTTTTTTGGACTACAAATCGAAGGTCTTGCCACCATGGTAAGTGAAAAATATCCTTTTGTCTTCTGAGCCTCCAGTTGTGGGCAGAAAGCTGAGCAATGCCAGACCAGAATGTGGGCAAAGAGACAAGAGGGTGAGGAGGAGGGTGAGGAGAGAGAATAAAATTCCTACCAGAAAACAGAAAATGAGATTAAAGGAGACATTTTGGCCACGAGGCTGGAGAAGGCCTCAAAGCCAAAGTGTCTCCTCTAATCCTATTTTCTATTTCGAGAGTGCATTTTAATAACCCCTTTGTATATGGTACAATGACTTCAGCAAGTCCTATTTCAAGCAGATTTGCCACACTAGGAAGCAAAATGGGTTAAAATAATTGTACTGTCCACCTCACACGTGCAGCACTTTGTCTAACCCAGCATCGGACACTGCCACCACACAATGTGCTACAAGGGCCATGGAGAAAATGCCTTTCAGGACAAGGGCAACCAGGCTGAGGAGCACAGCTCCCTCCCACCACACTTTATGACCTAGATAAGGACTTGGCTGATGTCAGCCGGCCCCAGAATTCATAGAATCATGGAATTGTTTAGGTTGGAAATCACCTTTAAGATCATTGAGTTCAACTGTTAACCCTGTACTACCAAGTCATGTCCCTCAGCACCACATCTCCATGGCTTGGAAACCCCTCCAGGGATGGGGACTCCACCACTGCCCTGCCCAGCCTGGGACAGGACTTGACAACCCTTCTAGGGAAGAAATTTTTCCTTATATCCAACATAAATCTCCCCTGACGCAACTTGAAGCCATTTCCTCTTGTCCTATCACTTGTTCCTTGGGAGAAGAGACCAACATCCACTTCCTCCTCCTTTGGGCAAAACACACTATTCACTGGGGTATGGAGATGGATCCCAGAAGGGTGCAGGAGAGGAGAATCCAAGATAGAGCTCACCTGCAGCTCCACAGCAGTGTCTCCACAGCCACCAAGTCATCTTCACAACATACTTCTCTGCAAGAGCCTAGACTTGCCATGCCAGGGACACCTCCCACTAAACCAGGTTGCTCCAAGCCCCATCCAACCTGGCCTTGAACACTTCAAGGGATGGGACATCCACAACTTCCTCAGACAACTTTTTCTAGTGTCTCACCACCCTCACAGTGAAGAATTTCTTGACAGGGGAGGTGTTCCAGCCCCTCGATCATCCTCATGGACTCCTCTGGACACCCACTCAAGCAGGTCCACATCTTTCTTACATGTAAAAGGCAAGATCAAGCTGCTTTCTACTAACTGAGGCTGCATGGTGAGGTCCTCATGTAAAGATATTGCAGAAGTCACAAATATTAAACTACAAACACCAAGTGGATGGAAGGTGGACAGACGAGCACAGTGGTACAGCACCAAACACAAGACAAAGCCAAAGCTGCTGCAAGGACCATGTCTGTGGTGATGAAAACCAAACCAAAACCA
Source organism: Brachypteracias leptosomus (assembly GCA_013401335.1). Classification (NCBI taxonomy): domain Eukaryota; kingdom Metazoa; phylum Chordata; class Aves; order Coraciiformes; family Brachypteraciidae; genus Brachypteracias; species Brachypteracias leptosomus. The sequence goes on from VYZX01017655.1 coordinate 23,793, forward strand.
CAGAAACAAACACAAGTTAGCAGAGAAACTCCTGAAACAAAGAATATGCAACAAAACCCCCCAAATTTTGTCCTCTGTGTGCAGCACCAGTCAGTGGTGCCCAACCTCTTGGCAGCATGCAGAAGACCACTAGTCAAAAAGAATTAAGGAGGAAGTCCAAGCATGGTAGCCAGATGCTACCAAGCACCCAGAAGCATCCTGTGGCCCCACGGGAGCTGTGCTCCTCAGATGAAGCCCATCAGCTATGCCTGGGTGGCAGAATCCTGAGCAGCTTTACCTCCAGCACACACAATGGGGCTGAGGCATCAGCTGCAGCTCTTCCCTCACCCATCCCTCAATAGGACGGTGAAAGTGGGAACCTCAAACCCTCACCAGCTGAAGTATCAACTGAAAAATACAGGAGAAAGCACCAAAAGGCCTAAAGAGCACTGTGTGCATTGTGGAAAAAAAAAAAAATCTCTTTTCATTATTATAATGGCAGGTTAAGTACATCTGGAATTTTTCCACATCCCAGCGGAGCTCTGCAGTAGCCAAAGCTCATGGTCAACAGAATAAAACAAAGCAGGTGAGAAATACAAAAATCTATGTAGCATGAAATATCTCTAAGAGACTTGTTTAGAGAAATTAACTAGTAGTTTAATAGAAAAAAAAAAAAAGCTTGATGTATGAGAGTGCTCCAATTTCTTCATAGAAATTAACATTTCAATCCTGGTTTTATCTAGAAGTCATTAAACTGTGCAACATGAATTATTGGAACTGTAGCAGAGAATTAACTCTATTCATCAAGTAAGTCCAAACAGTTTAGAGTGCATCTGTAATGAAAAAATAGCTCCACATTTCTATCTCTTCTCATTAAAGTAAACCAGTTTTCCCTCTCTCAGTATATAAAACTGTCTTCTCCTCATGTAATTTATATTACCATAAGCCAGCTCACATTCTAAACTATTACACGCCTCCAATTAATTTTTGCAGCTTTTGCCTGAAAATTTAATGAGATAGTAGTGTATGAACCTGCTGACTCCAGATTACGTGTGTGCTTCCAATATTAATGTTGGCATAATAAAATAATCTGATACATACTTGATGAGAGCTTTTCACTATTGTGAGAGTAGTTAAGGCAATATGTAAGCCAATTCCACTGATTTTCTTCCTCCCCCTGCCACGACTGGAATAAAAAATACCCCCAGAACCAGCCAAACTTATCAGTCTGGAATTGAGGAGCTCTGAGTTAAGCGCTCATGAGACAGGTAATACCATCAACGCTTCCCTGGGAGGTTTAAATCAGCTGTTTATTACTCACCTATTAACATTTTAAGGCTATATTTCGAAAGGCTCTTAGTTTTGAATGCAGCAGGAGGAGAGGGACGTGTCAGGATTTACTTCTAAAAAGGAAGGGAGTATTTTAAATATTTCTTTGGGGTATGGTCTAGGAGTCAGGGAGATGTTGGATGAACACTGGGCTTGATGATCCTAGAGGTCCTCTCCATCCTAAATGATTCTAAATACCTCCCATTGCTCTGAGGAGTGGATGTGCAAGTCAGAGCATCCTCTATGCTTCCTCCAAGTGCAGAAAAGGCCCTTGCAAACCCAAATCCCACTCACCATCATAACGCTTGACATGACCTGGAAATTAAGAGTTTGCATTTGTGCTGGGTTTAGAGCCCCAAGTGTTCCCCTGGCTTCCTTTCTTCATTTTGTGGGGATAACTCATCTAATTCTGTGAGCTGTTCTCCAGCATATTAGACAAATAACCTTTTCTTCAGAAGGACACACTCTTTGAGACTAAAATTAAAGCAGAAAAAAAAATAAATTATAATACTGCTTTCCATTGCAACTTCAATTTTACGACCGCATATTGTGCATAATGTGACTTTAATATCTACGTGCCCGAGAGAAAAATTGGCAAATGGGATGTTCTCAGAGATCAAATAGTCTTATACATAGGCTTAAAAATACATATTTGGCATTATTTGGTACAGCCCTGAATTTATATTTACAGGAAACTATAAGCTGAATCATGAAGCTCCTGAAAATATGTATTTTGCACTAAACTTGGAGGAGGTTTGTGAACCAGTCCCACTGCAGTACTGGTACCAGAATAATCACCATTACCCCATTAAACCATCCCCTTACTCCATTAAACACACACATTATCTATGTGCTACAAACAATGGAAAGGAACTTGGAGAAATTCAGGCTTTGGAGATTATGGTCTTGGATGTGACCACAGCAAAGTCAAAATGGTCAAGAGGTCAGGAGAAGAGTCATCACACCTTGCACAAGATGCTGAGACGTGCAGAGCTCCAAAACTCATGTCTCTGAGACATGAACAAACCAGTCTGATAAGAGACCAGGAAAAGGGATGGATGGAGGTGGATGGCAGGAGAAATAATATATGGCAAGTGTGGAGGCCAATGACGGAGCACGTTAACGGCTCCCAGTGGCTTCAAATCAATTTACATTTAAAATAAATGAATTAAATCTGATAATCTCTGATACCACTCAACCTATTTGCTCCAGGGCACTGAAATTCAAATATTCTTGAGTTCTGGAAATAGGCTTTCACTCACACAACAGACAAATGAAGACAAAGAGCACCAACACCAAATGCAACCTCCCCAGGTTTTACACAATCAAATGGCAAAATCACTTCCATGGTGCTCAAAGCATTTTGCTGCTATGACTTTCACCCCTTGCAGTTAACTTCTAGCATTTCTAAGGTAGTTATATAAAAAAAAATTTTTGGTTTTCATTCCAGAAAACCACATCCATCCAGATGACACCAAGCAAAAGAAACAAAGGGCACCCAACCCAACACCTCCTGCTCATGGAAGAGCCCTTCAACTCGCACCCTGCTGCCACATCAGCTGGATTCACATCAGAAACCAGATTATTGGCCCAATCTTCACTCCAAATAATCCAAGCAGTTGTTTTTAACTGAGATCTGATTTTCAGCAGGGCTGTGCTGACACAGCCATGGTGCTGGGGACTGGCTGTAAGACACACATGGTGATGGACACACATATACACACATTTACATCCATAAGATCTCACTGGACTTCTTTCTAAAGTGAGATTTACCTTTTCTTTTAGAGATTTATTTTTTTTTATACTACTTTCAAGTCCTCACACCCAACAACTCCTGCTTGCACCTCTGCACGTCAAAAGAAACATGTAATTAAATTAAGAGATCCGCACGTTCCTCCTTTCCTCCTGTCTCTTCTTGAGCACCATGTCAGATAGCAAATCAAAATCTGCATTTAAATAGAATATTTTTAATGTATGAAAGTGGGCGGCCTGAGGGTAAAGAGGTATTGCATTCACTCTCCATATGCACAAAATTGCATTTAAAATGGGATGCTACGTTTGAAACATTTATTGAATATTTCTGTCGCTCTCGTACTTTTGTTGTATTCCAAGGAAATCTTCAGCTCCACGGAGATTTTTGGATCAAAGCAGGCTAATAAAAACAACGTGATATTACATCATTTTATCAAGTTAATCTCGAGAAGAGGATGATGCTCAATCACATCTCCTAAGTCACCATCTCTGGTAATTCTGGCTGTTATTCAGTGAGAAATTCCGAGAGGTCTGAATTCATTAACACAGGGTTGCTACAAATCTGCATTTTTTTGAGACTTTGTCAGAAACCTCAACAGTCCAAACTCAGTGACCTGAATCTAACAACCTTTCAGCCAAAACGGCCTCGCTCCCCTGCCCCAGCTCCCTCCCTGCACTGGGACAAAGCCAGGTCATGGCTTCGGCCAACGCTCCCCACCGAGCTCCTGGGGAGGCATCTCGTGGTGCTCCTGAGGTTGGAGCGTGGTTATGGAGGTGGCACCCATGGAACACGAGCCCCATGATCCCCACAGAGCAAGGAGGTCTCCCACAAGCAGCCCAGGAGTGAGAATGTGCTAGCAGGGAGTGACATATGTTAAGGATGAAGTGTCACATTGCATTGGACAGGCCAGGGGGTGATGGGGACCAAGAGGTTTTGATGCTGCGTTACCAGGTCAGCATCTTCAGGAGGAGAGGAAAAAAAAATAATTTAGAGAGCAGTGGATTTTGAAATAGGTGCAATGAGAGGCTGCAAAAACCACAGAGAGGTTCATGGGGATGGTGGAGACCCAACCCTGCACTACAGAAACCAACACAAAAGCCTGCCAAACTCATGGAGGGGCAGAATCAAGCTGTAGTTTAACAAAGCCCTCTGGATTAATCAGAATCATTTAGGTTGGAAAAGACCTCCAGGATCATCAAGTCCAACCTTCATCCCAACATCTCCCTGACCCCTAGACCATGTCTTGAAGCACCACATCTACTCGTTTGTTGAACCCCTCCAGGGATGGTGATTCCAGCACCTCCCTGGGCAGCCTGGTCCAGTCCCTGACCACTCTTTCTGGAAAGAACTTCTTCCTACTGTCCAATCTAAACCTCCCCTGGTGCAACTTGAGGCCATCACCTCTTGTCCTGTCATTAGTTACTTAGGAGAACAGACCAACAGCAGGCTACCTTTGAGGTAGTTGTAGAGAGCAATGAGGTCTCCTCTCAGCCTCCTCTTCTCCAAGCAATGATGTTCAGGATGTCACTCTGGCACAGGTTTCTATATCCTGCCCACCTCCCTGAGCCCATTTCACAGCTCAGAGATGCTCTTGATCCACCACTGCCCGCATGGCCCTTCTGCTGGCCACCCAGCAGCTTTTCTGACCTAAACACTCCCAAGCCCAGGACCACGAGATGTCCCAAGCAGGAACACACTCTCTCCTGAGTATTTTTCATTGTTATCATCTGCAAAAGTAGGATGAAAATAACAATTTAGTTCTAATTGGAGTATACTTAGCTGATTGATGACCCAATCTCTTCACCATACAGGTGAAGGATCAGTTTTAGGAAACCCAAGTGCTAGCAGCACGGAACCATAAAATGGTTTGGATTGGAAGGGACCTTAAAGATCACCGAGTTCCAACCCCCCTGCCATGGCAGGGACACCTCCCACTTGACCAGGTTGCTCAAGGCCCCATCCAACCTGGCCTTGAACCCCTCCAGGGATGGAGCATCCACAGCCTCTCTGGGCAACCTGTGCCAGTGTCTCACCACCCTCACAGTGAAGAATTTCTTCCTTTCATCCAACCTAAATCTACAATCTTTCCATTTAAAGCTGTTATACCTTGTCCAACCAACACCCTCAAGCCCTTCTCCATAGAGCTGCTCTCAATCCACTCATCCTCCAGCCTGTATTTGTCCTTGGGATTGCCCCAACCCAGGTGCAGGACCTTGCACTTGACCCTGTTGAACTTCACGAAGCTGGCACAGGCCCACCTCCCAACCCTGTCACCCCACTGTGGTCCAGAGGGACTTTGAACAGACTACAGATAAAATGGAGGCCCTACCCTGCCCTCACTGAACCTTGTAGCATTAAAAAACCCACTTTGGTTGGGTAAATTTATATTAGCTTCCCATAAAATTAAGATATTTGAGCATGACCATATCTCCTGTGGAGCTTCTGCTACTGAAAAAAGGCTGAGGGGAAGCAAGATGTATCCCAGTGAGCACTCCCGTATCAGCATCAAATTTCTAGATATGTGGCTTATTCTACCTAATTCTCACTTCAAACAGACACCCTCTTCTATTTTCTCCAGCAGACACCAGTAGAACATCCCCTGTTGACAACATCCATGCTCTAATTCCTGCACACAAGTCAGATCTTAGTTCTGAAGACTGAGCCTAACACAACATCATCTCCTTAAGCCCACCAAGCAGTAAAACCCCCTCAACACCCACCACCAACAGACTCCTTTTTTAATTTTTAAAATATTATAGTGTATTTATGGTCACGTAGACATGAATCTGCAGTAAAACACCAAGCCTGGGAAGGTGAAAGCCACTGAAATAGCAGCTGAAGCTGCTGCAATCCCAGAATCAAATGGGAATGTGCTGTTGGGAGCGAGCAGTACATTGTTTTAACGTGTTCGGATATTTATAAATATACAAAGTTTAAATAATCAGATGACAGAGAGCTCCTTTTCATCTCCTCAATGTTTATTATTCTTCGCACATTAGCACTTTCCCCCCCCCAAATGTTATATCTTCTGCCATTTATAATTAATTTTAACAGCTTCTGCAACTTATCCCACAGGTTGTTGCTGTTTCTTTCAAACAGCGTGCTGCTGAGAAATTGATTTGTTTGCTCCGTCTGCTGACAGAAATCACATTATGAAATATGCATAAATGTCACTTCTTGGGCTGCTTCTGAGGATTAAGGGAGAGGAAAAGCTTGCTGAGGAAGAGACCCACAACAAAGCCTGACTTAACACCTAACCCCAGTGTCCCTGGCCAAGCACAGCTCCCTGGCTGCCCCAGTCTGCTCCAGTGCATACTGGAGACCCCAGCACTGCAGGAACCACCTCTTCTCCCAGTAAACAAGCCCCTGCCAAGGCAGAGGGGGATTAATGAAACTAATTAATGAGCGGCAAAGTGTCCATGCATGCTGAAAGCCCTCTCACAGCTGGGGGCCAGGAGAAGCCTCAAGGTGAGCTGCAGGTGCTCCACCACCACCTCCAGGAGGTCTCCCTGCACCTGCACACCAGGCAGCCCAAAAGCCATGGGGAGGATGGTTCCTCAGGCAGGTGCAATTGGCTGTGACCACCTTGCTGAGACGGATGGAGGACCAAGGGCTTGCTGCAACCCCCTGCAATGGTGGTGTGGGAGAGCAGGGTGAGAAACATAGAATAGAATCACAGAATGCTCGGGGCTGGAAGGAACCTCCAAAGGTCATCTAATACAACCACACTGCAGTGAGCAGGGACATCTGCAACTAGAGCAGGCTGCTCAGAGCCTCATCCAACCTCACCTGCAATGTTTCCAGGGATGGGGCATCAACCACCTCTCTGGGCAACCTGGGCCAGGCTCTAACCACCCTCATCATAAAAAATTCCTCCTTTCTCTCTAGTCTAAATCACTCTCCCTCTGATCCCAAATGTCAGAAATCAGATCTCTGCAGATCTGTGAATGTAGCAGAGAATGACCAGCCACAGCAATGTCCCATTACCATCAATGCACTCCTCCTCCTCCAGCTCCCACTCTCACCATTACAGGAACCCCAAACAATTACACCTCATTTACTGTTTTGCCAGCATTGTTTTGATACACACACATTATTTACACATTTTCCAACAGCCATCACTTCATACACAGGTATGGGTCACCTATTTTATCAGAGCAGATTCCACCACCAGCCCTTTCCCAGGGAACAGGTCCTGCAGGTCCTTCCCTTCCAGCCAAAGCAACCACAGCTTACAATCCTCATCATCCACAGGGTTAGCAGAGAGCTTGGAGGTGGCACCTGGGATGGTGACGCTTGCAAGAAGAGTTTTAGGACCAAAACTTATTACCAAGGCTTCACAACAGAATCCCAGCGTGGCAGGGGTTGGAAGGGACCTCTGGAGATCATCTATCCAACCCTCCTGTTAAAGCAGGGTCAGCTAGAGCAGGTTGCTGTCCCAATATATGCTGCAGTCCTGGACCAACAAAACATACACAGCCTCAGAAAAACCAAAGTTTTCCTTAAAGGCTGGATCCTGGTCTCTGGGAGCAGAGCAGGACCCTTCTCCCACCCTGCTTGGTGAAGACATCCCTACACATGCTGCCTGGGATGGGAGGCACCTTCCCCATGCTATCTCCCACTGCAAAACCTATTGAATGACAAGTTCTGAAATGCACACCAGATATTTTTCTCGGAGACTTCGTTAGACACATCACTCTCCTGTATTATTACAGGGAGCTGTCAAAACAGCCTGGTGGGAAAGCTCTGCCACAGACAGAAGTATAAATTGTCATGGTATAAAGTAAATGCCATTAACAGCTACAGAGTCATTATTTTGCATAATAGAAGTAAAGGCTCTTTGCTTGTGATCTAGGTATTTACGACCATCGAACCAACAAGGGCTTTCTCTTTCCTGGTGCCTTTGTTAAAATTACAAGATAATTGGTTGCTGTTGCAGATATTAATGTCTGATAACAAAGTGCCTAAGGCAGGAGAGCTGGTGAAACAGCACTACTGACAAAGCTCTAACTCCTGCTCTCTGGGGATTAACCAAGCCAACTCAAAGAAAATCATGATTTTTAATTTATACCATCACAAGCATTATTTGAACGAAGCATATTGGAAATTCCAGGCAACGCTTTTCAAAAATCTATTTGTCTTTATTCTGGCTATCAAAAAAAAAATACCTGAGGTAATAGAAGCACTTTTCAGTGTAAGGTCCTGAGGGATAGCAAAGGATCAGTGACAAGCCCTAAGATAAGCCAAGTAACTTCTCCATTTCAGAAACAAATGTATCCCAACTATAAGGTTTAAAGGAAAAAAGTAAATTAGAAATAACATGAGTTCCTCAATAATTAGCACCAAAGCATTGCAAAAACTCCTGCACTTAGAGCAGGTCCATTTTGGTTGGAAGCACAAATGATGATACACAATTCTCTGCTCTCCTCAAGTTTACACACAGTTGTGTTTATGAATAAAATTGCAGCTTAAAGTCTCAGCCATGATGAGCAATTGGGAAACTCGCTGTTCAGAAATATCCTGCCAATTGAGGCAAGCTGGTTTGAGGATATTGTATATTATTTATTACAGTTCAATCTGTCATGGAATTAAGCACGTTGAGCCAATTTCAACACGAGCGTTGAGGGAAGGAGAGATTAGATGCAAATTAATAAAGTTGCTTTGAAATCAACACAATGTCATCTGGTTGTTTTTTCATAAATTGGTTCATTGATGGGGAAAAAAACCCCAAACAAACCTGCAATTACCCACCCTGCATCTTCTCAGTCCCCTCTCCCTACCTGGTGAGAAGTTTGGGGTATTTCTTGCACCTCCTCAGAGAGACCTGATGGGAATCATTCAAAAGCTCAAGGATGGCAATAAAAAAAGAGACACAAACATCTGTATCTGTCATTACAGAAGGTTCCTCACTGTGGTCGTTCACTTTTAGTTTTTTAATTATTCTTCTGTGATGGACACGATACCATTAATTTAATTCCAACCTGCATTTCCTATTAGTGTAATCTTCCAAGTTATCTCTACAGTAGGAGCAAAATCACTTTATGGTGAGCTATATCACTTCAGAGTTAATTACATGTATTTTGGTTTTGATAAATGAAAATAGGGGACATGATTAATTGAAGGACAATCAATATGACCCAGCTATTAGACAGCTTGATGAGGCACCCAGAGTATGCATATAATCTATAGTAATCAGCTAATTGAAGGCTGTGGACTAAAAAGATTTTAGGAAATCCCAGCTTCAAACTGAAAAATATCCCAATAAAACGGATGAAGGAAAAACCTTCACAAGACCCAGGAAGGTTTAAGGCCTGATTCTGTTTTGGTTGGTTTTGAACAAAAAAATCTGCTTTGCCATCTTAAAAAACACAAAAACAAACGTGGTGATAAAATAATGAAAGTAATATGAATTTGATAAGCAAATCCCAAAGTGTTTCTTATTTACATCCACCCAAACTCCTTGAATTTTATTCTAATACCTTGTGATTTCAGATGGTTGAATAATTTCATAAAAAACCACCCTATTTATCTTGGTTTAGTTGCACACCAGATAAAATTAAAGAGTCAAATGAACCTTTTCCATCTCTTTTGACATGAAACTAAGTGAGCCAAAAACCCCTATATTGATGTTGGTTAGGACTGGAATTCCAAAGAACCTGAGAAAGGAGAAAATAATCATGAGGTGCAAAGCATGAGTGTTGGACATGTTTAGAAATACAAGTGGTGAATGAATCCCCAAGCCCAGGGTGTGTAAGTATTATTAGCATAAATGCTGACAACTGTTAATCTACTGTAACCCTGATTAATGGTTGCAGTTGTCCATTAATACCAGGCATTTTAACTTACTACTAAAATTGATTAGTCAGTTAAGGATTCAATCCTAATGTTCAATAAAATAGCACTTTCTCTGCAAATGCAAGATGAAATGAGGTGATGCATTTAGCAGCTCTCACATACATCAGGAGGGTGAGGTGTGAGGAGGAGAAGCTCGGTGCCATTCCCAGCTGGCACAGGCAGTGCTTCCACCTCCAGAACTCATCTGAGACATGGAGACACCCTGCAAGTTCTAACAAGCTGGGAAAACCCACCTGGGCAGGGACAGGAGCAGCATCTCAGGCTGGACTGGCCACACTGGGAGGCATGGTCCACCTCAACTGGGCACTGCAGATGGACACCCTGGCCTGAGGGGTCTGTATGAGACAGATGGGTCTGGTGTAACCTTACCAACCACTCCTCTTTCCCCTAAATGTCACCAGGCACCTTTATCCCTTTTCTAATCAGCAATTTCCATCATTATTATTTTCCAACCCTGTTTTCCTTTGTAGCACCAGCCATGGTCCAGCATATACAAAATCACAGAATAATTTGTTCAGAAACGACCTTTAAAAGACACCAAGTCCAACCATTAACCCAGCACTGCCAGGGCACCACTAACCCATGTCCCTCAGCACCACATCTCCATGGCTTGGAAACCCCTCCAGGGATGGGGACTCCACCACTGCCCTGCCCAGCCTGGGCCAGGCCTCACAACCCTTTCAGGGAAGAAATTTTTCCTCATGTCCAACCTAAACCTCCTATGGCGTAACTTGAGGCTGTTTCCTCTTGTCCTATCACTTTTTCCTTAGGAGAAGAGCCCGACCCCACCTCACTCCAACCTCCTTTCAGGGAGTTGTGGAGAGTGAGAAGGTCTCTCCTGGGCCTCCTTTTCTCCAGGCTCAACCCCCCCATGTCCCCCAGCTGCTCCTCACCAGACTGCTCTGCTAACTCCCCAGTGCTGAACTCAGCACCATCCCCT
>VYZX01017656.1:11808-29520 GCA_013401335.1 Brachypteracias leptosomus
ATGTGTAGTGTCAATTTTTATAAAGCCAGTACTCTGTTATTTTGTTATCGGTTGCATGTCATCTGCTTCTAAAAACCAGGTGTATCCCCTTGAATAAGGAATAAGGCGTAGGATGAGTAGTTAAATTGCATGCAGGAGATTCAACAAATAATTTCCTAATTTCAACAAATAGTTACCTAATTAAATGCATGGTTACTTTCTTTGAGCTTTCTTTGTGAATGCCTTTTAAAGAAGCACTAATTTAACAAAGTTTAAAAAGTACTTAAGATATATGAAAGTTTCTCTCAGTTTATATCTGTTACTTTTATTACATCTTAGCTTTTTTTTTTTCTTTNAGGTCAAACTGTGGGAGAAGTAATTAAGTTAGATATTGGTGAACCCCACAGGAAAGTCTGGGGCAAAAGCCCTACTGATTCAGTCTTGAAGATCCTAGGAGAAGCAGAGTTGCAACTGCAAACTGACTTACTTGAGGAACTGGATGTAATAAATGGTAAGCACAGTGGGTCAGTTATCTGCACTGCAAGTGTATGAAGTGCCAGATTGGCAGTTTGTCTAGAGAGAAAATTTTGACGTAATAGTGTATTTTATCCTCACTCTTGCTTTCTACTTCTGGTGTTGATTCAGTTCTGAGTGTTCTAAGTGTTAGCACAAGCTGATACTGGAAGACACCAAAATATTTCCAACTCAGTGAAGTGGTAAGAAATTAAGAAAGATGTGCTGAAAGGGAAAGATCTTCATTTTGTTGAAAAGTCTTGGACTTTGCTTACTGATAGAAACAAATCTGATTTTTAAAAGGATGTCATCAATTGAATATTGTATTAGATGGGTCCTCTAACCTTCTTATTAGCCTGTGGCTTACCATATCAGTGGAATTTTTAAAATTATTTTTCTGGTCAACTCCTGCTTTTTGCCCTTTCCAAGGACAAAAGGAATTATGTTTGTTCCAAGTATAAACTTGTACTAATAATGTAGCAAGTAAAATTCAAATCTTAACATTTCTACCATTCCTCTTCATAAGAGTTGCAAACTGCTCATAGTAGCATGCGAAGTTTTCTATTGTTTTCCTTTAAAGACACAAAAATTCTTATCTTACCTTGTATCCAGATTGTGGTTTATTATCAAACTGTGTCAAATCACTTTTAAAATAATAGAATAATTTTGTGTTAGGTACTGCAGAACTTCTTCAAGGAGATCATCGGTCCTCATCTGAAGAGAAGGAAGAGAAAGCTTGTCCTGCTGTTGGAGCTGAGTCTTCAGTGCCAGTTAGTGTCACGGAGTCTGACATGACTACACCAGAAGAATCTCAAAGAGCTGGACCTACTCAGGTTCAGAGCAAACCTATTACACTGGATGGTGAGTCATTTCACTAGTAATTCTAATAACAATCTGTTTTCCATTTCAATGAAGTCAGTAATGATCCTATATACTTTTATATCTTCCCATAAGTAATGTGCAGGTTTTTATTAACACCTTTTAGATAGGGCCAAGTGCTTTCTATGCCTGTAATTTGATTCACTAATTTATTTAGTAAATTTCCAGAAACCTTTTTTTGTGTGCTTATAGAAAACTCTCTAAAATACAAGTAGAATTCTAAAGTGCTTCAAATTTTTCTTGTTTTTTTTGTTTCTCTCCATCAATACAATATCTGTATGATACCAACACCCTGCTGACATCTGGACGAATGTTACTGAGGTTTTTAGAAGGCATTGTTTGTTGGAGCTTTAGGGTAATTCTCTTGTATCCGAAACAAACTTTTAGCCTTGGGGTTACAAGACTTCGGTTGTTTCTGCAAAATGCAGAAAATTATTAAAGCTGATGGATTTAAGTGTAATCCTATCATAAGGTGTGTAGTCTCTTCTGTCTCTTTTTGTTTGGGGAGGGAGGTACAACTCATTTTTAATGAGGTGTATGACTTTATATGATTTTAGAGCCTGATGATTTGGAAGCAGAGCTGTTGGAAGAAATAGAAGATAAAAAGTGCCAGAATAAAGAGTTTGTCAGTGTTAATGAAGCATGGGTAAAAGAGAAAGAGGATAAGTAAGTACTCTCTTCTTCTGATCCCTGTCTCTCTAGTTCAAGCAACTAGCTTTAACTGAGTAGGACATAGATATATCAATTAAAACGTTGAGCTCAGCTTAAGCTTCATTGCTTGCCAGCAATGTTAGTTTTACTTCACTTGGTGACTTTCAGTAGACTAATGACTTTTTATATGGTATTTCCCCTGGATGTGTTGTCTTATAATAGGGCACAGCATGACAGAAGAAATGAGGCAGCTTCTGAGAAAGTAGTGCCTGATGAGGTGCAACTACAAAAGGAAGCTCCAGAAGGTCAGTTGTTTTGTAGCTGGAAGTATGGAGGAGTACTTCAACCATTCCTTCTCGCTTTTTATTAACCCTGAAAGAACAGGTGTTCCATTTTCATTTTCTTTTTTTAATTCATACTTCTAAACATCAGATTTCTGATGGATCAGGAAGACAAATTGTGAATGTTATTTTTATCACTTTGGAAGAAAACATGTAGCAGCAAAGCTACACCACGTATATGTGAACAGGGCAGTGGTGCACACTGATGTCAAGATTCTAAATGTTACAACCTTTTAAAATAGCTATTTAAAATGCTATGAAATCTGATTATTTACTTAGTAAAAATGTTGCTTTGTTTATAGATATCTCAAATTAATATTAAGCTGCAGCTTGGATAAAAAAATGTTTTAAGCAGCTGCTAACCATAATCTTTTATCTTTATTGCATAGAAGAATTGCTTGCTCTTTTAGAAGAGCTTAATTTCAGAAGGTCTGCGTATTTTACAATAGAAAAGAAAATACATCAGCAATATTGCCAAGTATCATCGGTGATACTGTCGCATTCTCAAAAAGTTAAAATGGGAGAATTTCACATTATACTTACTAAAATAATCCAAAAATACTTTAGTACCTTTACAGTGCTATTTTTTCCTTTAATTGTACAACAGAAATGAATTAGTTTTATTCACTGTAGTTACCTTTTTCTTAAGAGCTTGGGGTTTTAAATCTATTTAGATTTGTAACAGACTTTCTTTTATGACATCAGAAACTTGTTCCAGTGATGCTCTGCAACCCGAACCCTTATTCCAGAGGGTAGTACAGCCCACAGCTGTACCAACAGCCTCACCAGTTCTGTCAGCTCAGTCTTCACTGGAAGAGCCTTTTGTACCTCGTTCACGTTCCATTTCACCAGCAAAAAATAAAGGCAAAAGTTCATTGTTGATTGGACTTTCTACAGGGCTTTTTGATGCGAACGACCCAAAGGCAAGTTTAAAAAAATAAAATGGAATACTTGTTTTTCTATAATAATATTATTCTTATTTTCTTATTGAGGCTGAATGAGGCCAGAACAGATAGTTGTAACTATTTCAGTGGGCGTTTGTATTTGTCTAGCTGTGCCTGCCCTACAGTTTGGCTGCTCTGTGCTCATGCTATCAGCAGGGCTCACACAGTAGTGCAAGTCTCTGGTTTCACCATTCAGTATTTTATGTCCGGGTGTTTATGGAGGAATGCCACCACTTCCCTGAGACATAACTGAGGGGAGATCATGAGGAAATTCCTAACTTACCCTTACCTGCTCCACTTCTTTCTGCAGTTTTTCAGACTTACCACTACCTTGCCATCATAAGGGCAGAAGAGATCAGCAAAGCTGTCTTGTCATTTCTAGCAACTGAGTTTTTTCCTGCAGGATTTAACCAACTAGCACAGGTTCTGGCTGTGAAGCAGGGAGCCTGAAGAGAGAATGGAACTAACTGCTTTCTTGAAGGCATTTCCTGACAGCTACATAGGGTTGAGTGGCAGTTCATAATCTGTGAAATGAGCATATGATGGTGGAATGTAGTTTGGATAAGAACTTAAAAAATTTAGGAATAGTTATAGAACTAGGGGATGAAACAGATTCCTTAAATTACGTGCAGTGTAATTACATACGTTCTGAAGTGGAAAATGTGTAAAAGAGCAGCTGCTTTTTCATCATAGAATCATAGAATTGTCAGGGTTGGAAGGGACCTTAAAGATCATCTAGTTCCAACCCACCTGCCCTGGGCAGGGACGCCTCCCACTAGATCAGGTTACTCAGAGCCCCATCCAGCCTGGCCTTAAAAATTTCCAGGCATGGTGCTTCCACCACCTCTGGGCAACCTGTTCCAGTGTCTCACCACCCTCATGGTGAAGAACTTCCTAACGTGTAATCTGAATCTACCCACCTCTAGTTTTGACCCATTCCTCCTAGTCCTACCACTACCCAACATCCTAAGATGGTTTTTTTGAGAAACAATGGTGGCAAGGGCTCTCTAAAGACCTGTACACCTGCATTGCATCCAGTCAATATGTAGTAAAGGATTTCCTTGATGGTGGAATGCCAGATAAGCATGTTTCTTATTTTGGCTCCCAGCCTTTTTTGTGAGTGCCTGAAAGAAATTGCACTATTGATGATTAATTGAATATTGAATAATATCTATTGGTTGATGCATTGCCAGGAAGCATATCAAGGATAGTGCTGTTTGCATCTGTGAGTAAATAAAGCTTCTTGACAAGCTTGTGTCTGTTTTCACAGATCCATATATTCACATAAATGGATTTATTAATTTAATTTTGATTCTTCAAGAGTTAGTTTATCATTAACTTCTCTGGTTTGTGAAGCTGTTTGTTGGACAGTGATTACAGAAAAGCTAACTTGTGAGTAGGGGAAAGATGAACATTTTCTATATCCTTATCAGATTTAGAAAGCAATGCATGTGCTTTATAATGAAGCTCTTCAGTGTATTAATATGAACCGCTTCAGTATGTCACTTGTTACTGCGTATTTGGCATGTCTTTGGCCATAAGTGTTTGTCACAGAGTTGTTACTGCACTACCAGATGAGCTCTATATAATAGCAGAGAGCTTGGAGAAAAGCAGCAGATGTGGTGGTGTTACTGCTGCAGTAGACTGATGAAAGAGAGCACCAATTCCCCTTCCTCATTTGGTTGCAGCAAGAGGATGTTTAGTACTTCCTCACAGGATCTGCAAGTGTAATGCTCTGGAGATCTGATATTTGAGCATGTATATGAATACACTCTGTTTGGATAAATTGCAACTGAGAAACTTTTTTTTCAATTTTTTCATTAAAATTTAGTGGGTTTCATTAAAAGCAAACACAACATACACGTATTCGGAGCTATGCTGAAGGAAGGTGAGGCCTTTTGGTAAAACTTCTTAGTGCAGATTACGTCTTGTTTTATTAATCCTATGATGAATATTTAGTCATTTTGAGGAGTTCTTAGACTACTTAAAAGGCAGATCTGGTATATCACTGAGCAAACAGTTCCTTTGTTTCCATGTTGTGTTATTTCCATTGCACCAAATTACTATCATAATTTGAACTTCTTTCTAATACTATGGAACTACCTGGAAATACACCATAAACAGAAGATACTGTTTTCAGTGGCCAACCTAAAGAAATAATAAAATGTCATTTCAAAAAATATTCCTTTATCATCTACTTTAAATGATTCTAAACTGTGATTGACAGACATACATTGTGTATGCAACATTCCTTTTCTTTAGATAGCCATCAAGGTAACAAACAAATCTGTACAAAATCAGGATATATTTGTCAGTTGATGTTCTTAAACCTTTTCCATTACTGTAGTCCATAAAGGCAGAAGGAATATTTTCCTTCTAGCTGAGATAATGCCAAATTTTCAACAATTTGAGTATCTATGCTGGATGCATCATTATTTTGAAATTGACCTTTACATGAAAAAGGACAACAAAAAATAAAATCTTATTTTGAAGTGTTTTTGTAACCTCAGACTGTCTTTGGTATCATTACCAAACAGGCTTTCTGTTATCTTCACAGATGCTGAGAACATGTTCGCTCCCGGATCTTTACAAACTGTACAGAGTTTTAGTTGATGTTCCCAGTGTAGCAGATGTGCAGCACCAACGTAATCTTGAAACAGATGATACAGAAGATGAGCAAGCCAAAGAAGGACCCTCTGATTCTGAGGATAAGTGAGTGTATCAAGTTTATCAAGTATTTCAACAGGCATCTTAGATCAAGAATATTTTTGGTCAGACACTAAGAATTATATACAGTATACCAGCAGGGGGAGTTTACCCCAGTTAAAAAAATTCTGTATTGAATCACCATTTACTGTGAGGCTTGTTCCAGAGAACTAAGAAGCTAATGGGATGTAGTGGCTACAATAGCTGTCTGAATTTCCTTTCCAAATTTCATCCAAGATGCTGTTCTGTCTGACTTCTGTACCTGGCATTCCCCTGAAGCAGATCAACCTTGATGGCTGCCACTTCTCTAGAAATAAAGATCTCTTGACTATTTCCTTTCTTCATATGTTCTGGGAATCCCGCTCATCTCTCTTCTCTACTGCTGTATTGGGGTGGCCTTCAAGTCCCCCAAATTCTTTTTAGGGCCTTCAAAATCTGACACTGGCTCTTGACTATTGCCTGCAGCTTGGGTAGTCTGCAGGGACAAAATTATCTGGTATATCTATGCTGGTAAAATCAAGATCTCTTTTTGCACCAGACACGTTTTTATCTGGATTAGGAATGTTATAGTTGCCAGGGTTCTAAATAGTGCCTGAATAGAAATATTTTTGAAATCATCTTAGTAATAAAGTTGATTTGAGGGCCTATCATCATCTTTTTATGAAATGATCTAGTATCTGTTTAGGTAAACTTTCTTCTCTGTGTTGTGCATGATATAATGGTATCAGTGCTGTGATCATGTTGGACAGAAGACACAAAGATTGGTCGCTTCCCCGCCTCCCCCTCTTCAGCTACATGGGCTTTCCCATTTGTTGGCTTAATAAAAGAAATGAGCTCTTCCTACAGGCTTTGTCTTGTTAAGTATTAATTCTATAACCTTTATATCATTTTCTTTTAGTATGTCTGGGGAGGCAGATACAGATTTGCAGGAACTCCGGGCCTCAATGGAACAATTGCTTAGGGAGCAGCCAAGTGAGGAATTCAGTGAAGAGGAGGAGTCTACTTTAAAGGCTAACGTCATCGAATGCGTAACAAATGGTACAGAGCTGGATGAAGGAGATGAAAATAACCCCAGCAGTGAAAGTGCACTTAATGAAGAATGGCAGTCAGGTATCATTTCTGTTATACCTGTTTTATAAGGTATTTATTGATGTTAGCAATTCAAACACAGAATAGTGTTTTTGCATTGTATGCTTATAGTGAAATAAAAACTATTGATAAGAGCTTTATACAAAAGTTTTAAAAAATCAGACAATATTTAGACTTTCTGAATGTTAAAGTCAACATCTAAGCAACGTTGGATGTTGCAAATTAAATTTTGGCTATTCATTAGGCAGTGATTATAAGTTACTTTAGTTGTCTAAAACTCGTCTTCAAGGCAGATCAAAGGCAGTGCATGACATGTGTTTTGAATAATTCATGACTGCAATGTAAGAGCGAAAAAAGAAATAGCAATTGACATGACTGGAGTAACTGGGATCCAGCTTACATTACAATCAAGTAATTTAACAGGCAGTCAAAAGGAACATGAAAGTATTAGTCTTGTCCTTGGCCCAAAATAGCTATTAATGCAGTCAAACTAAAATGAGACAGAACAATTTATTACTGCTTTTAGCATTTTGCATTAGCTATACACAGTCGTGTCCTGAAGTCTCAGTTCTGTTTTTAAATTCTAGTTGAAACACAAGTATTTTANTGCAGTCAAACTAAAATGAGACAGAACAATTTATTACTGCTTTTAGCATTTTGCATTAGCTATACACAGTCGTGTCCTGAAGTCTCAGTTCTGTTTTTAAATTCTATTAGTAATATAGTATAAAAAGTTGTAGAAAATCAATAACTAATCTAAAACATAGCTTTTGTGTAATTTTGGTTTATTGAAGACAATTTTAAACAAATGGAAAGTTTGTGAATATACCTGCAAGATACTATATATATAATAGATTCAAATAAGTATTTAAGGTAAAATAAACTTAGGTAATACCATCTTCTTTTATTTTTTGACGCTGCTGATATTATACACTGATAGCATACTACGCTGTCTGCTTCCATCATTATGCTCCAGGTTCATGATACTTCATTAGAACTGCAGAGTTTATTGTTGAGAGTGGAGGAAGGCCTTCAAAACTCAGGGGCACACCCAGAACTTGAAACCAAATCTATTGAAGATCCAGAAGTTAAATACATGATTAGAAGTCATCTAATGGCTTTTTATCCCACATACAACTTTTATTTTTATTTCTGTGACAATTTCTTCTTAATGTGAGTGTTGATACTTGAATAAGGGATATGATTTGGTCAGGATTATACCTTACTCTAGTCATAGGAATTGAAAATAGTAGAGTTTTAATACTCACCACAAAGTCTACTACCTACCAGGCAATACTGTGCATTTTTTTTTCAAAAGATTTGATAATGTGAGCTCTGAAATCAAAGAAATTGTGTATTTTTCTCTGGGTAGATAAGTGTTTTCATAATTCAGATATTTAAGAAGTATTTTTCTTGGGCAAAAGCAGTTTGTATTTTATAATAAAATTTTACATAAGGATTCTATCTTGTATTTTTAAACAGATCCTCTTAACATTTGACTGTTACTAATTTATTTGTACAATTTCTGTAGCCTATAAGCAAAATGGCCAACTATCAGGGTGGGGTTTTAGAGGAGATAGCTGATGCTTCCCATTTGGGATTCAGAATTTCTTTGCTGTCAAAGGGACTGTTTGTGTTTCCTTGCACATTGTTCAGAACATCTCCCAACATCATCTACTGCTCCTAAGCTTGCCTGTTTTCATTATGTTTAGAGGTCTGTGTGGATATCAAGTGTAGGGACATAGAAACAACATCAGGATTATAGGAGAGCTGAGGGAGTTTTAACTGTTACCTTTTTATTTGTAGATAATAGTGATGGAGAGATTGCCAGTGAATGTGAAGAATGTGATAGTATCTTCAGCCATTTGGAAGAGTTGAGATATAACCTGGAGCAGGAAATAGGCTTTGATAAATTCATTGAAGTTTATGAGAAAATAAAGGTTTGTGGAATAACCTCAAGTGGAAAATATTTTAAGAAACAAGTACCTCGGGCTGTTTACTGTGCCAGTAACTAATTGCATTGTGTGACTAGAATCAATGCTTATTTCTTTAGTCTTTTATTCTGTTTTGACACACTGAAATACTAACAGAGAAAATGCTATGCCAGTGAAGTAAAAAGGAAAACTTTGGGTTTACCCACGAATTTCATTTAATAAATTTGAACTATTTAATTTTATACTCATTTTATTTTTGACAACATGGATTGTCCTTTTTCCCAGGCCATACATGAAGATGAAGATGAAAATATTGATATTTGTTCAACCATAGTTCAGACTATCCTGGGAAACGAACACAAACACCTGTATGCCAAAATACTTCACCTAGTAATGGCAGATGGAGCCTACCAAGAAGGTAATCTCACCGTATCCTGGCAATTATGGCTTGTCTCATGTTCTTTTTTTGATCACAAGAAATAGGTTCTAATATATATTTAAAACATACCTGTGTTTTGTTATGTTGATTGGCTAAATTGATAAAAATAAGGGTATTTTTATTCCTGCAACAAAATGTGGCAAACTTTGATTATGCATGCTGACTGCTCTGATTTAACAGTATGTGCATATATAATCAACTGTAACAGTAGTTGCCTTATGAAAGGTGCAGTGTAATTATTTAATTTCTGTAAAACAGTTACACAGATTCACAAGATGAAAGTCTAGAATAAACTTCCATAATTAAAAACTATTTTTTCTTAAGAATGAGTAAATTTTTAGCTAAAATAATACTATTCTTTCCGAAACTCTGCTTTTAACAGGTTGCAATGTCACTGCTTTTTTCTGTTCCTCCCCCTCCCCCCAAAAAAAAAAAAATAAATCATGTGGCTCTTTATCCTAGAACTGTCATTTTTCAGACAAATTTGATGTGGTGATGTGGAGGTACCATCCATCTTAGCTTTCAGGTGGCTCAGTAATAGGTGAAAAGAATTTATCTTGCTTGAAAGCCCTGCCTAGTTTAGCACAGATTACCTGGCAGATGGATAGTTCCTAGATCTTTCAGTGTCACTCAGTGAAATTTCTCACTGATAGTGGTCTGTGTGGTAAGATTTTGTGGTTATTTTTTCTTCTTATGTCAAAAATTTAACTGCAGTTATGTAACTTTAGATTTCTCTTTATTAAAATCTTTACTGGAGAGGAAAAAAACCATCTAAAGTTGTCCATTCTTTTTATAAAAATCAGAAGCATTACATAATGGATTTAGAAATGTGTGCAATGATCCCTATTTATTGTATTTCAATTTTGAAAAAATATTCTAATACACGTTAACCAATGTCTGCTTTCTGCATCTTAAATTCTTTTTACAAATGTGCTGCAATAAAGAACCAAATAAGACTACAGCTTTCTGTTTTTTATATGTAAATGCTTGGGGGGAAATGTCTTTTAAAACTAAGTTTAAAAACATTATATTTGATTTTTTAAGTTATTAATTACATTTTCCAAATTTTTTTTTGCTAATGAACTGAGAACACCTCAGTAAGAATAACAAGGACCATGTTGTTTTTATGCTATTATAGAAGTATGACAGAAAAGTGTCTGAAGAATAGTTACTTCAACCTCAATTTATTGATTTAATGACAGAATTAGAAAGATACATTATAGTAGTTCATTTTTCAAGTGTGCAAAGGACTATCATATAGAATGAGAGGAAAATGGCAACTATAACGTTACCAGCTGCTTCTCCTTGCTGCTTTGCCTTAAGGATATTTTAAAACTAGCCCTAAAAGGCTTAAATGACAACGTGCTGAAATGTTGACATACAAGCTGTAAGCTGTTGTCTGAGAGAATCCTATTAAAATGAGCTGACTTTCATCTTGCAAAATGCTGATTTAACAAGTGGCTTTTTTTCATAGCTTCAGTTCCAATTCTGTATTTTACAAATTAGTGGTAAAAAATGTAAAGATGTACCAAAAAAACGCAGTTCTTTATATTTCAGACATTCAAAGTCCGTGTAGTACTTTAGTACTAAAGTACATGAAGAACTTCATTTAAAGTAGTTCTTTAAGTTTCAGGCATTTAAAGAAAAAATTCTATGCTAATATAGGAGAATAGAGGACAAGTGACAGTTGGAAGCATGTTCATGAGCTTCTGTCTCAAAAGTTTTATACACTTCAAATAAAAGCTAGGAAAAAAATCTGTATTGTTCTTTACTGAGAGGATTGTTCCAATTGAAGCAGGCCACTTGAGATGAAACTGTCTTCAATTCACTAATCCAAGAGAGATGACATGCTCAATATTTGTACACATACAGTGTTTTCAAGGCAGTTCTGATCACAGTCACCTCCTTGGTGACTGACTTAGTGAATTCTTGTGTTATTGCTTACTAAATTGTGGTTTCTGGTTTGTTTTGTAACCCCAGCTTGATTTATGTGTGTGTGTTGCTTCTTCTCACCCTGTCTCTCCCCCTCTCCTGCTTTTTACAGATAATGATGAATAAACCTGACTCAGGAAATTCCTTAATGCTGTACTGCCTATTGGTGTTTGAAGCCTGCACAGCTGAAAAACAAATTGTAGTGGAGAATGTAACATGGGGGAGGAAAAGCAAGACTTCAAAAAAGAATGTTGATTGTATGGAAACAAGGAAAACTATGCCTTTTAAAACTCAGACATCTACACTTCTCTTGTGTGTACTTGCTGATGTGTTCTTTAAATACTAGACACCCAAAATTTAAAACCAAACCAAAAAATGACAAAACAAAAAAAACCAAAACCCTCTAATCTTTTAAATTCCAGAAGAACTATACAAAGGAATACCTGTAGATTTTCTGATGCAAAACTGAGACCTATAATATAAACCAATTTCTGCCATATCCACAGGTGGCTGGTAGAGTTAAGCAATTGGAAGCATTACTGTGTTGTGGAATTACCCACATCTTACTATTTACTCACTTAGAATAGCCTCTCTTTACACCTACGTGAAGAAATTACTTCATTTTTATTGACCCTCATGGTTGTATTTTAATAGCATGTTAATCTTGTGACCCAGTTTGAATATTTTGCTTTTTTCTTCATAAAAAAATACTGTATTTTGAAGCTGAAGGCTTGTGTCGCTTTCTAACCAGCATCATCTGGAATATCTAATGGTGTTTCTAAATGAAGGCAAACTGGTACTTCAGTCATCATTGAAATGTTTGGGGTTTTTTTGAGATTGCAAAATTCATTTGGAGCTAGAATACTTTTTTTCTTTCCCCAGCCTTTTCCCACAATCCCAAGTGTTGATCCCTTTTCAATGTTGTAATCTGGCCAATGATGATACAGTATGCTGCTGAATTGAAAGGAGTGGGGGGTTTCCAGGCTTTTTAAAAATTCTGTTACATTCATGGCTCCAGCAGTCAACAGGGGAAAATGATGTCCTGCAGGCACAAGTGCTATGTAATACTGCTCATGTTTTGTAGCTTCATTTCCACCACCCCAAAAGACAAAACACGTTTCTTCTGACCCACATTTCCTTGTTACTCCTGTCAAAGCAGTGCTGTACGGGACAGACAGTAGGTATGCTCTTGTTTTCCAGTCATCAACCTCTGGAACAGCTTTATTGGTTTACTCATACAATAACGCACTTCTTACAAATTGGAGAATTTATTTTTTTTTTTCAGCTACAGCCAGTCACAACCTAAAACTCTCAAAGTTACTTTTCCACAAAGCAAAATCAAGTATATAAATACATATATATAGTTTAGAACTGTCAAAATATGCACATGATTTTTGTATATTGTTTTATGGTGGTGTTATTAAAGTTTTGCCCACTGAAAGGTGTTACTTTTTAAAAAAAATGTATCCAGTTCTTAAAAGTAATTCTATTTCAGCCGTATCCTGGGAACCTGCAATGAGAATAAAATTAATAATAATAAATAGCTTTAACTTACTTTATATCCTTTTTTACTTGAGAAGCACCTCTTTCTTGACCTGGTGAGAAGGTATGATCACTGTTGGAAGCTTCCTTCCCTCTCTTTTTTTCTTTTCTTTTTTTTTTTAATTTTGGGACACTTCACCGGGCTTCTCTTTCATTCCCCTTTCATGAGCTACACCATCCATGACATTTAGCAAATACACTCTAAAGACTTTAATAAAGAATCAGTCTGCATTATTTTTGTTTTTCAGGTTTACTTTTCAAATCATGTCATGGCCACATATGGGGGAAGGGAGGACCCAAAACCTTCAGATTTAAAAGAATATAGGTTAACCCTAGGGAAAGAAGAAAATATACCGACTGGCATATTCTGCATTCTGTGGTTTTGAATTTTCTCAAGATGCTACAGTCTTAGTGAAGTTAAGGAGTGGAGGGCATTTTTTTTTTTTTTTAACTGAAATAATATTATTTGAATTCTTATGCAGTGTGCTGGCTTGCTTCTGGTAAGAAAAATGGACATAATCTGCAGCCTTCAAGCTTTTTATTAACTAATGATTTGAAAAATATGAATAGATTGTGCACAGCTTTTCAAGAATAATCTTCAAACCTGCCAACCGATACTAGATATTCTTGAAATCCCTCAAGAGCTCATTTAAAATTGACACAGTAAATAAATTTGTCTGCTAAAGAAATACCCTATCTGAAATTTTAAACCCCTATTTAAGTACACTATAGTGACATCAAGGACAGTGTGACTTCTAGAGCAATTTATTGGTCTGTATGTAATAACTTAGTGAAATTACTTGAGCATTTGGCTTTTATTCATATTACATTCGCTATAAAGAATTTTCTGTTGTAATTCCAGTAGCAAATTGAGATACAGAATGGTATTTTGGGCACAAAACATACTCTCACTTTTTTACATTTCTCTGTCCTCAGTCTGTCTTCTTGACACCTGAAGCCAATTGTAGCTCAGATAGATAATCTTAAAAAATAACAAACCCACAAACAAAAACCCACACTTACCTCTCAAAATCCCATAAAACACAAGCCAACCCATAATGCCTCTGCTGTGCGCCCTGCACACATGATTGTAGCCTGTGACACCAGAATCTCCTGGCAAACTGTGCTCTTTAGAGCTTTGTACACCATAGGTTTTCTGACCTTCCACAGCAAGGGGTAACACCCCAGCAGTGAGGCAGAACAAGGGATAGCATGTCCTCATGGCCCATGGCAGGAAAATGGGAGTCGTGGCTGCTAACTAGCTTCGTTTTGAGCTGGTACAGCTACAATAATCCTACACTAAGCATTGGTGCCTAAAATCTTTTGTGAAGAACAGAGTCTGAAGAAGCTTTTGCTCTTCAGTTTGCTGAACTTTGAGTGTGTATTTGAAGTCACTACTAGAAGGTACTTGAGAAAAATGTATTACCTGGCTGGGCAACGTGGACTAATGCAGATGACTAACATTGCTGTGGCCTGGTAAGCAAATGGTTGATTGAAACAAAGTTCCAGTGTACCATATTCCTCACAAGGTTTTCCGTGTAACTGAGACATCTACATCATTTTTCAATAATTCTTATTTGAGCTGTTAGTGCTCTGTCTCCCTCCTGCTCTGATCTGTGCATAGATGCTGTATGTCTGTCCAAACACGCACCACCTACCAACCTGCCTGTTCTAAACCTTTACAACACTGCCTAAAGCTGTTGAAGACTGAAAAATACTTTTGTAAGGCTTTTTTTTTTTCCACGTTTGTCTGCAGGAGGAGACTACACCCTTTGAAAATTCTGTCTGCAACTCGAGAGTTGACCAGTGAGTTCTTCTAGACAGCGTCGGGGACACACGTCAAGGGCCAGCACGGGTTTGTCAGGGGGCGGCGGTGTCGCCGTGCGGCCGCCAGGGGGCAGCACAACAGCCAGGGCCGCGGCCGGAGCCAGGGCCGCGGCCGGGGCCGGGGCCGGCAGCCCACCCGCAGGCGGCGCTTTGCTGGGTAGGATGCGGGGCTGCCTGTGCTCTTGCCGGCTCCAGAAGCTAGTAGATGGCGAGTCTGAATCAGCATGGAAATTCTTAAGTTCCTATGATTTGTATTTCCTTGTATAAGGCTATGTTCTGAAAACCCTACACATAAACACAAATCTTTGTGTTTTTACAAAACGTTGTTATTCACAAATAATTTACCAATGAAAACTAAATAGGTAGAACTTAGCAGGGTAACAAGCCTTTAGACAGAGCACAGCTTCTCAGCTTGTATTAGTCATGTGATCCTGACTGCTCTTCCTGGGGGATGGCACGGTATGTTCAGTTTCCCCAAATGACTAGATGCAAATTTAAATAAAATGACACTTAGCACAGTTATGATGATGTGTATGGTCAGACTCTGTATCAGCTTTCCCCTCAGAGGGTGTGGTAGAAGTGTGCCCCTGACTAAATTACTCATTTGGCTTTCACCTCTCTGCTAAAAACACCGCATCAAGGCTCAAATGAAGCTAGGCTCTACTTAATTTTATTAAACCAGAGATGAAAACAGAAATTGAATTTTCAATCCTTTAAAGTGTTTTTCTTCGCAAATAATGGTGTGCTTTCTCAAACCTTAACATTTGCTCATTAATGAGCTATGTAGCCTAAAATTTAGCATGAAATAGAAACCAATAGTTACTATTGCTAGAACGTTCCTTATTGCCATGTTTATCATCACAGCTTAGATGGAGCAATTTGCAGAGTGTAAGTACTAGTTTTAAAATCCATAAAGAGCTTCTTCCTTTAAATTAAATGTCTGTGTTAATGCAATACACACTTCAAATGCATTTCCAAGTTGATGTGTTTTCCCGCTGAGCTGATGAGTTCATCAATTCAAACAGCGGCACTTTGAACGGTTGGCTTGTGCAAGAGTCTTAAAAAACACTTCTTCAGCAACTAAAACTGTAATGGAATGTTTCCATAAAGATACATTAATTTGTAGTTACTTGTGAGGCACTTTTACAGGAGTTCATCTGCTCCGGCTTGCCTTGAGCACCTCTGATCTGGTGCACTCTTCCAGATTTTATTTCCAAGTCATTTTTAAATCGAGAAGGGATTTAGCTAATTCCATCAACTCTCTTTTTAGTGATAGTTTAAAACTCACAGAGCCAAAGACTTGGAGAGTTTTTTCACATTTGCTGGACAACAAAAGCCAAAACCAGGCGGGTTGTACAGAGGGAGAGCTCTAGCAAGGCAGCGTTTGCTTAGTTTCAGGATGGCTGTGACAGTTCTTTCAGAAGTCATTCCTGAGGTTGACTGTATCAAGTGTGAGGCTGGGGCGTTGCATGAGTCACTTCTGCTTGGCTGATGGATGTTCCCTTAGGGACTGTAGTCAGCCAGGAGAAAATACAGTTCAGTTTTAAATAGTGCTGTGGCTCAAGCTGATGCAGACATGCTCTGGGGATAATGGAACCATAATCATGTCCTTGACATACCCAAATTTTTGCTGTATCCTGCAGACAGTCATGACTGGTAATCTCTTCTCTAGGGGAAGAGCTGAAGTATGCATTTTTGCTATACCCACAATATAGGATAAATCTTCCCTGGATTCAAATTTTAGGCAAAAACTCTGCAGTTCTAGTTCTCTTAATAAAATTTTACACCTCAAGCAATACTTTAGGGATGCTATTTTTTCCTTCTATCACCTTCCCCATCAGCAGCCAAGAGTTCTCATTGCTGTTTGTTTTATTGCTGCTAGAATTACTTTAAATGCTGTCTGAGCAGTTTTGCAAAAGTAAGGTACGTGGCTTTTTCTCTGAAGTGATTGATTTGATGGGGATGTAGAAAAGACAGAAAACCTGAGATTCTGATAATGATGAGCTAGAGCTCTACCTGTTGTAGAGCTTATACCGATGTGACCACTGCCCTTACAAACTGCTGTCACTACTGTACTTTCTCTAAGCTCTGTTTCTTCCTCTGTATTGAGCTGTAACAATTCCTGATAAAGATGTCTAAAAGACGGTAATAAATTGCATCTAATCTGCCGTTATTGTTCCTTTGTAAGAGGAAATCAGAAGGTGAAGATTATGGCAGTTGAGCTTCTCAACAGAGTAAATTTGGATTTAATGCTGTACCAACTTTTGTCTTTTTAATTCGAAGAAATAGTAACATATTTTTTCATGCTTAATAGTTTTAAGCATTCTTCTATTTTAGTGTTAGTAAACATACATCGAGAACTATTTCTACAGCAGTAAAACATCTCTAATGCGATTTACTGCCATTAATAATACAGCATGCTTTTTTCAGCTGTTGATAAGCCTAATTGCACTGAATTGTATATCCTGTTCCATCATGGACTTTAGTACATCAGTTAATGATCACAGTGCCCTGACAAACTTACCTCACTGTATTCACTTAATTCACTGCACTTTCTCCTTTCCTCAGATGGCCACTATTGCTTTCTCTACATTGGGCAATCTTGTTTGTCCAGGAAGAGACTCCAGCAAATTCCAACTCTAACAGACAGTGTGGTTAAGCATTGCCAGCTGGGAAAGGGAGCACAGTTCAGTCCTGGCCTGTGACCTTTGTTAACCATATAGTGACACTACACTACCTAGTTTGCTTAGACCAGTAATGGACAGATTTTCCACCACAAATACCACTATCTAGCCATATGTACAACAGCAGAGTGTTGGATGAGCATGGTCATAAGGGCCTCCCTCCTTCCAGTAAAACTTTAGGAACACTTGAGCCAAATCCCACTGTGTTCTGTTAAGACTGTCCTGTTCTCAGACTGCTACCAACCATGGTCT
>VYZX01017657.1:20294-42401 GCA_013401335.1 Brachypteracias leptosomus
TTCTAAATTTGAGAGAGAGAAACATGAGAACACAATAATATAGATAATAGAACACAATAAATAATAAGAATTTCCACAGCTATCACATTAGCTGCATTACACATCTTTTTGGTAACACAGCAATAAAAATTTCAGAGTCTGCACTGACTGAACTATGTCATTTTTCTGACACCAGATTTAAGAATCCATTTGCCAAGTTAGTGCCATATTTGGCCTAACAAACAATAAATTTATTTTCCAGTGCTTTTGATAATAGATCAAATAAACTAAGCCCAGGAAAGACACTTAAGGACATTCTCAACTTTCACCAGAAATAGTTTGTGTAGAATTAAAAATCAAATCATCACATGTTTTGATGAATTAGGTTTAGTGAGTCTGATGCCAATTGCACCCCCACTGTGATTCCTCATATGAGGCTGCAGTGACAAGGACAACACATGAACATGTGCTACTTGCCATGGGCCAGATCTGGCCCCACAGGTAGGATGGGAAAAGCTACCACTTATTTGAGAATTCAACCTCTACTCTTCCTGGTGTGGTATTTTCAGCAGAATATTCATGCTCACTCCTGTGCAGTCCTATGTCCTTTCCCTCTGGTGAAGCCCTAGTAGATAACAGGTTCCTAGCAGAAGGACGGTGACAACCCTTTTTCCTCTCCAGCAAATATATTCTTTGGTCATTACTAAAGTCCTTGTACTGCAATAACCCTTCAAACTCCACTACAGAAGTTATTCAGAGCATCAGTAGCCACTTTCCTGAATCTATCTTGCCTCCCTGTGCTACTATCAATCATGTCTTTATGAAGCAGTGCCTTGCAGGTCAGGAAGTCCCTCGATGCTTCTCTCCCATGTTCCACACACACAAGTCCTAGAGGGTAAGGGACAGAGAGCGACAATCTGCTTCTCCCTATCAAACATCATTAAACTGGAGCTGGTATAAGCAGAAGCACAAAACAACAGCTAATGCTCTGGTTTGAGAAGAATATAAGAATTAAATCATCAACTAAATTGGGAAGAATTGGTGAAATGATTATGCATAAACCACACAGAGGCACTGCTCTAGGTAATAAGTTCTGCTGACTATTTCTCCTGGCTATTCTATTTGATATTCTCCATATCTAAGTTCTGCAGCCTCAGACCCAAAATTTTAATGAAATGCGGTGCTCTATTATTAACTGCTGCTATACTGAGATCCCAAAGGAAGTAAATACTTCATTTAATTGTGTTTATGTTAGCTCATGATACATGTAGAAAGAGAGGCTGGCATAGGTATGCTGCAAGAGCCTTTATACACAACCTTCAACATTTTATTTTTTTTAAGATCATATTTCAGAGAATAAAATCAGTTAACAACATTTTCCTAGGAGATTCCAGTTTAGCTGTAGGGATAATACAGTACTACATTTCATTAAAGTTACAGGTTCAACAAATGCTGACTGCATTACTCTATGATCTTTATTGGGGCTACAATATGAAAATAATTAGAACTGATAAAAAAGGGTGGGGTAGAATGAAGAGGGGTATAAAATTTTCCATTTTCATAAAGGTTTTCATTTTTCATTGAGGTGAGCCAAACACTTTATGTAAGTATTAACACAATAATGTGGAAAATGGGCACAAGAAATATTTAATTCAGTAAAAATAACACATATGAAGAGAGTTTCCTGTTACTGTGTAAAGTTACCTTAATTGAATTCAGAATTCTTGGTCCTCCAGTTTGGTTTTGTGTTCTGGGAAAAAGTAAGGTCTACTGAACACTACAACATAGTCTAAATCTTTGCTGGAGGAGATCCAGGTTCATTGGTGTGAACAAGGTTTTTGATTTCTGGCTGTGTCTTTTTCATTTTGTGCTCCTGCAAGATTTACCCCAAATTATTCAGACATATCTCAATAAGTCTTCTTTAATGACAGGCACCTAAAAGAGCTGGAATTTTCTGTATTTATATACAGTTGTCATATGGAAATTGAAATTTGGGTATGAACTTTCAGCACTGTTTTAGAACATTGAAGTCCAATACAGACATATTCAAGCCTGATTTCCTGTAGACAGTAAATACTCAAATATCTCACCAAAAATTTGCTTTAGTCTACTCTGCATATAAAATTTCATTGTGAGGGCAATGAAATGATGAGACAGTTGCTCCATAAAGATATCTTTTCTGTTTCCTTTATAGGCCTGCAACGAATCTAAGGTAGATAACGTGCAAATTCTGTGTTCTTCTGAAGAACCTGAAGCAACTTCAAACTTCTTTAATTATTTTCAGACACTCAAACTTTTCACAAAAAACAAATCAATTTGTCTACTAATTCTCACTTCCTTTATTTTCTACAGAGAATATAAATTAGTTTCCAAATCAAACAGAAAATAGCAGAAAGCTCATCTTTTTGGAGGTTTCAGTTCAAACCTGAAACCATACCTAATAACTTCAAGAGACTCTTTAAAATATATGAAGATTGAAGGCAAATCTGGGCAGTTTAAAGTTGCACATGTGGAGACCATGTAAAATAGAAGTTTTCATAAGCTTCTGTGAAAACCTTATTGGATTTAACCACAACTCCCTTTGCATTTTGAGTGTCATCCAGACAAGAATGTCAAAGCAGGGATAACTTTTACACAAAAGAATGGATGCATTCGGTACAGCTCTCACAGGTTGCTTTGTTAGTCAGCCTGATTGCTCTCTTTTTTTCAGAGATATACATAGAAATAATGAGAGAAAGTGACCTCGGAAAAGAAACATTTAACCTTACCCTTGATGTAAACATCTCACACCGGTATTGCAATGTAGGTAAAGGAAAACATGGCAATTTACCAGAACAAGGTCAACACCACAGTAAGGTAGATGTTTCCTTTTTAAGGTTAACTTCTAAGGGGATTAAAGCATTCCTTTCTAACATAAGTGACAAAATGGCACATACTACAAAGACCTGCCTTTTAAAACCTAACAGAGCAGTTGTCATAATTGGCCAGTTTTGAAAGAGAAAGGTGTGCACAGTTGTAAACTATTCTAAAAAGTACACTGTTTATATTGCAAATGAATTAAGTAATGAACCATAGCTGTGTAAATGTTGCTTCTTTCCTAGTTGCACACTAACATGACACAGGTACACATTTATGCATATGCTTGCACATACAACTAAAGGAAAAAGGGAAGTGTATAGACAATAAGTAAGACAAAATTCTGTTCCAGATATTCCTCTATTAATACATCAGTAAACTTTAGAATCAAAGGAAAGAATCATGATTGCCCTTGGAAAACAAGAGTCATGTGAATCGTTAATAGTATCCCAAGCACATGTGACTTATTATAATCTAGCACATACTGAGGAAGGCTACTGCACACTGAAATTACCCGTTAACACTTAATTTCAGCATTCCACATTTATGCAATTAATTAGAGAACACTTAACATTCTCTCTAACTTCAAGCTCTGCATGAGCATGTTTGATCATGAGGGAATTTAAAATCATTTATGTAGCCAAGATTTAAATGCAAGAAGAAATAGAGATGGTGATGGTTAGAAAGAGAAGCATGAATATATTAAGTGACAGATCAAGATATAGAAATGAGAAAGCCAATACACACATGACAAGCAAACTTACTCATGGCAAGGGATGTTTATATTAAAAAAAATAATTGTCAGGCAACTTTTATTTATCTAGGAAATATGCAGAGATGTAGTTGTATATTATGGGACTTTGCTGGTCCATCAGCTGCATCAGAAATGAAGATACAAAAAGGAAATAGATTTAAGAGATGTGCTAAGTATTTAAAATAGCAGGTGACACACCACAACAGCACTGAATCCAGCACAGAGTCCATGGGTTTGGACCACATTTTCATACACATCCCCCTGCTCTGGGACTTTGGGAGAACTGCCCATATTCCTGCCTGTCCTGTCAAGTAAATACAAAGCTATGGTTAGAAGGGTCACAGGATCTGCAGTTTGTCAGAATGTGTTCGCCAGCCATCATGAATTCCTGGTATCACTCTGACTTTCCCTCCAATGTTTGTGGCATCATCCATTACCCATCTTCCCTCAGGATTTTTTCCCTAGGACCTGACAGAGGTTTTATTGCAGCGTGTGCCTTAGGCAGACACAGCCAAATCTCCACTGCCCCAGCCCACAATACCTCCTGGTAAATCAATCGAGCTAGGTGAGTCACCTTGCAGCAATAGCCTTCAGCTTAGCAGAATACAGAGCAGGCTTAGTTACAGGATAAAGAAGGTCTTTAATATTCAAGTTCACTGTCCAGAGGGAACTGAAGGAGACATTTAAGGCTATGGTTTAAAGACTGATTTTGAAGAGACTAATGAGAACTCATTTTAAAAGGTGCTTAAAGCCCCCAACAGTTCCAAACCACTTCAAAAGAACCTATTTCTAATTGAGGTACAGTGGACATTTCAAGACAGGTATTTCTAACCTTGCTGCTGTACCATGCTCCTCACCTTCTGTATGAACTGAGTGCCATCATTCCCTGTAACACTTACAATACTTGATGTGATGCAGAGCCAAGCGCGGCCTTCTTATCACAATCACTCACTTGCCCGCTAAGTAGTCCCGGTGTTCAGAAAGGGACTGGGCAGAGATGATACACATGATGGTGATGGCTACATGTAGAAACATTACAGTAATGAATCTTTCTTTACATCCCCAAATAAAGAGTCAGGATCAAATCCTCAACTAGACTAGACTGAGGAAGCGATATCAATTTCCACTGGCCTAGAATGCTTGTAGTCAAATCCATCCATTTATTATCTGTGACAAGGTTGGAGATGTTAGGCAAATTACTTTATTATTCTGCAAAACTACCAGCTTGTCATTAATATTAGCCTGTGTCTTTAAAATCGGAGATATAAGCAGCTTCTTCATCTTACTGCATCATGCTATAATCTGAAGTGCCCTATAAGGAGCTGTAATATTTAAGGTCTTTTAGCTGGTACCTCTACATCCTGATTATCCTTTAGAAATTAAATGCTTTCAATATACATTTGTAAGAGACTAACAATCTCCTGCTACTTGAAGGATGAAGATGGTAAATGATGGCTGGGGGATTTTTTGTTGTTTTGATGCTGCCAGGCAGGCTGATGACTTTATATTCTGCGTCCATGGCTCAATGACCCACAAATCTCCTTTGATATGCCAGGCAGCAGAGAGAACCAAGCTGAACGGATCAGAAGAAAAGTGAAAACGCTTCAGCAAGGGGCCCCCGATGAAGCCATCATGTGACAGGAATCCTAAGACTCTGTTACGGAGGGGAGAGGAGAGGGAGAGAGAGAGAGAAAGAGAAAAAAAGGGAATAGGGCATTGTGGTGGCACAAGCTGATAGAGACGTCAGAGACGCTTCAGTAATCTCACGACGCTTTGGCCCAGTGTGGGGGCAAACGAGGCCCACATTCAGCATGGCGTGACGGGTAGGACCACCCCGAAAAAGCTGCGAGGGGGCAGGCAGTTGGACAAATCAAAGCAGAAGAAAGTAATTTTCGATAAATTAAAGAAATCTCCATGGAAATTAGCATGAAACATTTTCTAATCTCCCGCTTTTCACTGCCGACAAGGGTCACTGGTTTAACTTCTCTCTCTTATTTTATTATTCCCCAGCCACATTCCTCTGCTTTTTTATATCCTTCAATTTTTACTACCTCTTTTTCTTCCAGTCTATCATTTTTAGCCTTTCTTATAGCAGCTTCTTAACCCTTTTAGAACTTCTCCCAGTAAATATTCTGGAGAATTAACTGATCCATTAGAGTTTAAAGGACGTACTCCAAAGCAGTTGCCTTTTCTAACTATCTGCAGTATTTCGTCTACCGCGTGTGCCATCATTTTAACTGTGATCAAAGTCAAACACTCCCTTTGCAGTAAAACCTGAAAAAGATCACTTTCCTCAATCTCCTTTAGAGATAGAATGCTGACGCTGCTAAATACCAGCTGCAAATGCACTGCTAGAGGTAACATTGCTAAGTCACAGCATTATGACTTTTTAATTTTTAACTTTAATATAAGAAACCTTTCCCTTTGCTCCCCTTCTGGTTTTGCTAACGCAAGACTGTCAGATTAGCACCTCTTCTTCCTCACCTTTGCTCCAAGAGGTCACATTTGGAAGTCTGTTTTAAATTAAGATGGATTAGGAATATTAAATACTGACAATATTTTTTAAAATAAATATGAAATAGCAATGAGGCTGTCTAGTAAAAAGATACTGCTACTGCACACAGGAAGGATATTGAGAGAAAGAGATACCTGCCTTCTAAATATTGTAACTTTGTACTTGTAGACAGGATAAAAAAGAAAAATCAATAAAACTTCAATGATCTGTGATCCATGACTTACAATAAGGGGACAGAAAATGTGAACAAAATCATCATGAATAGAATGATGATTTTCACAAAGAATATTAGTCCAACTATATTTCTGATACAAATAAGTACAATTCTTCCTACATCACTGGTAAAGAGCCAGGGACAAATTTACATTTTTAAAATATTTATTTACACTATCAAAATTTTACACCATATAATAAATATGGTTTTGTAGTTTCCAAAGAACATAGACTTCTGAGACCTCCTTCAGTAGACTGAATTTCTAAAGACATCAAAATATATTGGGGTATGAAGAGGGAAACCTTTATATAATGATAAATAGCAATAGCAAACTTAATTAAGTCTTAGGCTGGTTTTTTTTGCCACTTGTAGATGCTATTGAATCCAAGGGTGGATTTCCACAAGTTTCATAGTAGGTCACAGAAGTATGTTCCCTGAAATGGTTTCTATAAAAAGTGGTCCAAATATGTCATTTGCTATCACTTAAGAAAGGAGCTCTATGGAGAATGATAACTGGTACAGTTTCTATCAGTTTTACTACTTGCACAAGCAGTGTGCTACATGTCTCTCATTTTCTTGAACAAGACAGATGCCTCTGGTGTGAAAAATACAGATGTTGGAGTATGCAGCAGACAACTATGGTTTATCAAAAATACACTACTGGCACTGACTGATGTCAGACTTAATCATTCAGCATCCTAGCAGGAGCGAGTGAATTATTGGGTCTTAGTCATGTGTGGTTTATGTTTAAAAAGTAATACGTCATCTTGTTTCTTCTTTACAGGGGTTGGAAACTATTGAGCAGACAGCAACGCCTGGGGCTATAGGTAAGAAGCTGAACAGAACCCAGAAATGAAGGTGCACGACAAGGGATATAGGCATGGACAAGTATCCATGCTTTTTCTGAAAGAAATGTCAATGAAGGGCAAAAAAAAATCAGCATTAGAAAGATTGCATTGAAAGGGGGTGGGGGAATGGAAGAGCCTATGCTGTCTTGATAAAAAACATTTCCATATTTAATCTCAACAAAATATACACAACTTAATTTTGTGTTTAAATATATGCATAGTTTAACAAACAGATTCTTAATTTATTCACTGCTTATCATATTTTAGATGATGTTTAAACAACACTACACACACACGTGCACACAAGCATAGACAAGGCTGGTTTATTAGACGAGAAGAATTCACCTGTGCACAGAAATTATTTCTAATCAACCATTTATTTCGGGGACTAAAGTGTCAGGTGCGATGTGTTCCCACTTGAGTTTGTCAAAAGGGTCCTTAGTTAATTTTTTCAGCCCTTTGCATGTTCCCCATTAGCCACAGCACAAAAAGTTTCTGAGTAGATTATAAACAAAGATCAAGTGTATCTTGATACACTGAGACAGTTTCCTGCTATCTAACACAAGAAAACAGTCAGCGATTGTTTTAAAGGGCACAATTTTAAGTTGCTTTAGAAAACAATTATATCAAGGTATTATTTCAGGGAGGAAAAGAAACTGTCTTTTCGTTTAAACAGGAAATTTGGACAACTTTGAAGTGATTTCCCTTGCAAATATCAGGCCAGTCCTGAAGCTCTTATTTATGTGAGCACAGGTAGAGTCAAGTTTGACAAGTCATCAGAGCTCTTCCCCCAAGCGGAGGTTTGCAGGATAATTCAGTATATTACATGGAATGACTATGAACTGCTCACACCTTTAGCACAAAGGCAGAAATGAGAACTAGATGTGTGACTCATTAGCAGGCAGAGATGGAGTACACTGCCCGAGAGTCAGGCTTACACCATTATTGCCAAGTGCCTGTGATTACCCCTCCAGGATCTTGAGAAAGGTGTCAGTTAGACCATAACAAGCAATGCCTTTAACGTGCATACTTTTTTTAGAATTTTCCCATCAAGAAATACAATTTCAGAGTTAATATTAGTTAGCCAGTTATGGGAAGTCAGGCTGTCATCCAAAATTCATGTGATACATTTTCTTCTGAATTATCTTCCTCCATGAACTTGTGATTAGGTAAACAGCATAATGCACAGAGGAAAAAGTATATTAATCTGAGTATTGCTTCTTCTCTCCCATTAATGGTGGATTTAAGTTGCCAGAATCCATAAATGCAACAGCTTCCTTTAAAAGCAGTAAAATAATTTTCCTGTACAAATGGAGACTTTCAGGAGATCATTATTGGGAAACCAACATTATATTCTGCACAGAAATAGGTCTCCTCTGGACTTCAACACATACCAACTACAAAATGTGAAGTCAAGTCATTTAGTATTTATTTCAGCAGAAATGGCTTACCACCTAATTGAGGAGCTTTAGTCAGGGGGGAAAAAAAAAAAATCATCATCTTCCAGCACTTTCACCGAACTAGTGTTGTTATTATGTGTATTGCAGCAGTGCCTGAGACCACAGGATCTTTACTCTATGCAGTGTGATGTCTGAGCCTACAAAGTCTTAAGCTCACGAGGACAGTAATATACTGGTACTCAAGAGTTGAGACTATGCCCCTCTGTGGATCAAATCCAAATATATGATAAATGCAGCCCAGAACTCAGTGAATATCTGCAAGTCTAGGACCTGTTTTGGTAAGCTTTGTACCAAGAAAAAACACCACTATGAATATAAGCATGTGTCATGGGCCCTTCTTATCCTCTGCTTGGGCACCGAACCCTAGCCTCTACGGGAGGATTAAGAGAAAGTAACATGCATAGTTTGAAGAGGTAACCCGTTATACCAGTCTGCAAGCTGTTGACTGACACACATCAACGAAAGATTTTTTAAAATTTTATTTTAGGGGCTTCAGGAATAACATACCAAAAATACGAACATTTGTTGGATATATGGTGTTTCATACAGGTCACTATCAGTGAAGGTTTAGCAAACTTTGTTATAGTTAACTTTACAGTTAAAGTTTTTAAAAAGTTTATGGAGGCTTCCAAGGAAGAACTACTTTGGGAAGAAGGTGAGGAATATGGCCCTTTTGGTTTCCTTTCCCCATACTAGTGTTCAGACTGACCAGGGCTTAGATAAGAATTTAGAACACAGTAAATTCTGCAGCATTCTGTGATATGCCCAATCTCATGAAGATGAATCCTTGTCAGTGGCAAAACTTGTCCACAAGTGGAAAAATTACGAAAAAAGCGCAAGCTACCATAACACAAAACCTCGTTTTTCTCTAATTAAACAGGAGAGTGTCACAAATTTATCTTGCACTTGGAGGGTCTCATCACTTATAATGAAAGAGGAAATGGAAAAATTATTCCTATATTACAAGAACCGTTCACATAAATGTCTTGTCTTAAGTCCAGATTTTGAGAAGTCACTGCAAGTCGTGTTGTCTTCAGTGGACAAAGGGACAGTTTTACAGCAGGAAAAGAATTGTCTAGAACTAGTGATTGCCCTTACTAATGTGATGCTTTCACCCTTTGAGACTCATTATAAAATCATAGAATCATCTAGGTTGGAAAGGACCTCTAGGATCTTTAAGGCCAGCCTTTGTCCAATATCTTCCTGATCCCTAGACCATGTCTTGAAGCACCACATCTACTCATTTTTCAAACACCTCCAGGGATGGTGGCTCCACCACCTCCTTGGGCTTTTTTTTTTTTCATGCAGTCATATATATTTACCATTTTTCACTGACACTGGCAATAGAACATGAGCAGAAACGCCTTTTCCACTTTGATGAGAAGAACAGGTTGCATATGGAAGTTCATTTTGACTTCCCTGCCTAGTTGATGCTAGCCATACTGGTAGAGCTTTCAGTCTGCCTGACCTCTCCTCATTCTGTAACTTTTAACAGCATTACCCAAGTCCATCACCTTCTCTTCATAGGGGTTTACCTGTCCCCAGTTGGTAAGGTTTTTTAGTTTATAGGGATTACCTCAGGAAAATAAGAGACACAGTGGTGAGCAAGAGGAAGAGTATGAACTACGTGAAAGGGACTGAACTAGTCCCTTTTCCTTGGCACACAAAGCACTTACATCTGTAACTCAGACTAATGATTAAGGAAAAGTGTAAAAATGCAGAGCTGACACCCTTCTGTTCGAACAGAAGGTTTCTACACAACAATGAAAAGCAACCTTCTGCAGGGGAAAGAAGTAAAGTTACTCCAGGAGAGTCAGGACTGGGAACTCAGAACTTTTGACTCATTCTTGACTTCTACAGCATACTAGCATGGCCATAGGTAGTGGCTTACCACTATAAGAAGTGTGAGAGAGAGAGAGAGATTGGCGGGGCATGAGAGAAAGAAATGAGGAAGGGGTGCGTATATTTCAAAGCAGACTTCAGTTAAGAGGGATGAGAATCACCAGTTTCCTCCATACATCTTTGTGATGTGAAGGATTTTCAAAAGAGACTGATTTTTCTGAACTAAGCCTGTTACAACACTGTGATTCTATTCAGTTAATCAGCACTAACTCCACTAAGTGGTACTTTTAAACTAGTCCATAACTGGCATGAGCAAAGTAGACCCTATCTGTAAATACAGTGAGGCACTGAATGTGTGTGTAGATAATGAAACTATAATTATATTACTTATTACACTGGCAGAAAAATGTATTATTGTGGTGAAAGGTTACTTAGACTTTTCTTTCCTGTTTTGACATATTAAGAAGAAATTTAACATTCACATTCAAAATACAAATATCACTACCCAAAAGACATCATCTTTTTTCTTAACCAGAGGACACAGAGGTACAGCCAATTGGCAAACAGGCTTCAGAGAATACTTGCATGATAGGAAAATATTCATATTAAATCAGTTTTTGGACTGTAAATTTCCATATATCTGCCTGTTAATAATTTCTGTACAGGTTATTGTTTTATAGTCCACATTTTGAACACATGATGGGCTCAGTTTTACAAATATCTAAAGAAAACACATCAAAATAGAGAGCTATTCTCACTATTCTAACTAGCTTCTCAGTCTGATGCTGTTCACAGCTCTGGATGATACTCACATAGCTGGTCATCACAGGGGCTGTCCAAAGCTGAGCTAAGGTTGCTCTGCCCAATTATGCAAAGATACCCTTGTTGAAAAACTATTTACAGAGTGTTGTGTTTCTCAGTCTTCGGAAAGCTGAGCCTTCCTGAGGAAAATAAACCAAGTGTTATCCCCTCCTGTCATAGGATGGTGTGGAAACACTTCAGCTCTGTTGTAGTTTTCAGCCCCTCACATAGGAGATGTTCCACATTTCTGGGTAGCCTTGTGACAGAGAAACCTGTTTGCAGTCCCTTGATTTGGGACTTTCCCTTCCTCTATGCACTAGGTCAAATTTTCAAGGTCACTCTCAATATGTCCTTTCTCCCCAGTTCCTTTGTTCTCAATATGCATTTTATCATTAGCAATCTATTTGCCACTGACTTCACTGAAGCCACAGCCTCAATACAGGGGGGTCTATTCATCTGAGGTTGCAGAGTCCACTTTATATTTCTAGAAGCAGAGTGAGGAGGAACAGTAGTGACAGACCACTGGCTCGGGCCCCAGGCTGTGTCTCTACATTCAAATCTCCCATTGCTTCCAGACTTCCCTATTAGTTACACTAGAGCCTCCAGCCCTCTGAAGTCCTTGAGCTGGCAGAAACGTGGATGGCTCTGGGCTTCCCTGTTAGCAGCAAACACCACCACTCTCTAGGGCAAAACTAATGGGCGAGCTCAGAGCAAGCGTGAATTTCAAGATGAACAGCATCTGGGCTTTGCTGACAACTTGCCACCTGATCTCCCAACACGGGAGAAGCTGTAGGGCATGAGAAAGAGGAAGCTGGGGGCATGTTTGGAGGGGAGATTGATGTGATCTGATCTGAACCTGAAAAATGGCCAGTTTGGTTCAGACAAGGAGGGCGAAGGGAGGCTTTAATGTACACTAGCCCAAAAATGGCCTGTTTAGATAATATATACTACAAGTTAAGAAGTAATTCAGCCTGGCTAATAGCTTTAGGGATGTATTTGAAAATCGAGGATGTATCACACAAGACAGCATTCTTGTCAGAAGGAGATACAGCGATTCTGTACAGAGTCACAGTCTGCTCCTTCCTTCTTGCCACATAGCTGTGCATTGTGCATTTCATCTGACTCTCAACCTTATGATAAAAAGCAGAAGCAAAAGGCTGAGGAGCAATATGAAAAATTACTTCCAAATTTGTTAAAAAACAAAACAAACAACAATCCACGAACCTGTCCTTCCTTAACTAGAGGATACGTGGCTTGTTGTTTCCATGAAGGAAAAGATGGTTGTTCCATTAGCGTAATGGATCAGCACATCATGAGTTTAACTGGAACAAGACAGCTGGACCCTAGCACAGGAGTTACATATTCTACCATCACCATGTACCAGGAGGTACAGCACAGAGAGACTCCTAAAGGAATGTGTGTACAGGACTCTAAGAGGTAAGGGTTAGATACTGCCTAATAGAAGGTGCATAAGCCACCCTTCAGACCTTAAGAAAATTAGATTAGAGAGATCCAGGTCTGCAAGGGTCATTTGATTACTTCAAAACTTGCCAGTGACTTTTCCCTCTTTCATTTTTACTAGGTTTTCATGACTTTTGACATTTTTACCATGACAAAATTACAGTCATGACATGCGCATCCAGCAGGCATGCAGGTCAGGATATATCTTTGTGGATCTACAGTATCTGTTTGACACTCATATGCCTCTGTTCTACAAACAATCAGGGATGATTTTCTGCCACAAGGAACAGCTGCTAAATCTCCCCTTTGCCTTCACCTCTCCTCAAAGGAAACAACAGAGCATACCTTTGTTTTCGCCTCTTGCCCTTACTGTAGTAGTTCAATGCTTTTTCTTGCTCAACATACAGCTTTTCTCTCCAGCTGTAATAACACGGTGCTTTGGTTTTATCTATTTTATGCACAATATGCATAGAAAATTGCAGGAATAACAAATATCCCCTGGAGCTGGAAGACAATAGCCTAGCTGAAATCCACATCTCCCAGTTTCAGCATCCTCCACAGATGCCTGGTGCACTTTCCCCTGGTTGTTCAACATTTCAAAGTGGGCTATCTGAATGCGACAGAAGAAGACTACTCACCTTCCAGCACAGGATTTGTTTTTATCACTGATTATAGACATGTGGTTTTCCAATCTGCAGTGGCCTCAGTGGTGCAGGGGCAGTGAGGAACAGGAGTATGGTGTGTGTCATCAAGCATTGCTCACTGATCTTACTCTCCTCTAGGCAACAGGAGGAAAAGTGCAAGGTCACTCAAGAGGAAAATTTCCCTTTTAGGTTCAAATTCATAAGAATGGGGGTTGTACAGAGGTAGGAAATTAAATCCCCATTGGAGGAGCAGGGCGGCATGGTGCTGGGCAGACCTCAGCCCAGAATGCAAATCTTACTTTCCATTGAAACATGAGCTGCAAGAGTGGGAAAGTAGGACAGCACACCACGGGCTGTGGTTCTCTCACCTCTGCCCCACATGAGGTTTGGCATACATACATTTTTTTTAATCTACAACCAATTCTGCTACTACAGTAAACTCAGGTATACTGAGATATCTATAGATTATTTATTCTGTTTCACACATTCACGATACATTGCTTTAAATATTGTACCCTAGCCATGGTGCCAACAAATTGTGGAAGGTAACTAAAAACACCTAATCTTGTTCCACAAAACAAAAATATTAAAATAAGATTTTACAGACAGCTGCAAGAAGGAGTGGGGTTCATTGTTCCTACTAACTCTCAGTGCACTTAACTCCTTAAAAGGAACTGCCAGAGTGCTGCAAGCGATAGAGAGGTGACTTTCATCTTGACAAGAAATATCTCCATACACAGACTGTCAAAAACTAATAGGCAGAATAAAATAAAGGAACTGGAATAGGACCGAGGAGGGGAGGGGGCCATCTTCACTTCAAAGAATTATTTTTTACCTTGACTTCTGTTCACCTCAGTTTCTCACCAGGACAAATATCACTGAAAAATTATGTACATTAATTGCCAAATACCTACCCAAAGTTAGGGTGCTGCACTGTGAGCCTAACGCCACAAGGTTGTGAGCTGTTGAACACGAGTCAATAGGTGACAAGTTCCTGCTCCAGGTGAACCTGCTTTGCCAAGGGAGCTGGACGAGATGATCTCCAGAGATCCCTTCCAATCCCTACCATTCTATGATTCTGAAGTGTCACCCTGTGCCTTTCCAGGCCAAGCCACAAGCCTAAACCAGCTTCAGCCTGACCATGGAAACATAACAAGTACTGAGCACAACACTGTTGTGCTCAACACTGCTTGAATGAAATCAGAATATGATGCTTTTGTCCCCAACTCAGAACATCCAAATGAAGTAGCTCAAACATATCCTCACTTTTATCTGTCGGGAACTCACAGAACAAGGAGGTTACATGTCTTGCCACATAGGAAACAGGTGACAGACCTGAATTTTGAACTTAGGTACTTAAATCCCACTCTTCTCATCGTGTGACTACAATCCCCCTTCTTGACCTGCAATTCAGCAATAAACAAATAAAAATGAAAGGAAGATATGAATCACTCTTGATGATACTGAGGAAATAAGATAATACAGCTGGTCTACAGCAAAGCTAACCAGTATAATTAAATCAATTATAATACAGATCTTTTGGCTACTTAAACTGAGGGGGGGCAAAAAGGGTGTCAAGAAAACTGTTCTTTTACACAGATAGGAGGGTTTTGCTCCAGAATGTCAAATAACTTGAGGTGATTTGCACCTGGATTTCCTTGTTTTATTCTGTCCACATGAAGCAATACTGAGCACTGCATCCTGGGAAGATGTAAAGCACTGACAGCCAGCGTGCTATTTTTATTTTCAGAATGGTTTTGTTACATTCACACATTATATCTTTGGATGAGTCCAATCTAATTTTAAAACTATTGGTCTGCTGCAGGATCTGAAAGAGCTGATCCTGTAGGATTTGAAAGTGAGTCTTTGAACCGAGATCTCAAGAGATAAATGGCAAATACATTAACTTTGCCACCTCATTTTCTTTAGCTTACAACTTAATTGTATTTTTCGTAGACCTCAGCAATCATGTTTTAATTAGGTCCCTTTGTCTGATTTGATAACTTCTTTTGCATCTTTCTTACCTC
Source organism: Brachypteracias leptosomus (assembly GCA_013401335.1). NCBI lineage: Eukaryota > Metazoa > Chordata > Aves > Coraciiformes > Brachypteraciidae > Brachypteracias > Brachypteracias leptosomus. The sequence continues at coordinate 35,696 of VYZX01017657.1, forward strand.
AGCCTACCAGTCCACACAGCCAAGCAGATAATATTATGATCTGGTACTCATTTCTAACATTTACTTTAGTTGAATAAGGTACTGCAGGAACTCTGACTTCCCTAAAGTAACGAATACATTTACCAAAATTACATCTACATATTGGCAGGCAATACTAAAATAACCCCCTACCTGTGCTATGTATGTAAGACAAATGTGAAAAGGGATTTTAGCTCAAGATAACCATCTAGACAACCCGGTCTTACAGATAGTTGCTGTTTCTCCTAAGTGATCCCACACAGGAGGCCAGCAGGTGCCACATTTCAAATCATATGAAATTACAAGTTAGCAAGCAGTCTCTCCCCATGGGCTCAAATACTACTCCTTAAAGGCTCAAAATAGGACATAGACTGGAGGGGAATTTATACTCTCTGAAAGGGAATTTCTTTTGTTCAGTTCTGATGACACCTGTGATCTTTTCTCCTCTCAAAATGTCCCCAGAAATCATTATAATTGAGGACACACCTATTAAATCTGCAGCTGCCTTTTCTGTAAAGCCATATTCAATACATACTTCAACTCTGAAAAGAGCCAACAACTCCATGAAACACTCATTCTGTTTATGGAGAATATACTGATCCTAAATAGCCTAAAATTTGCAATCTCTTTATCACATGCTCATACTAAAGGTTAAAATAATGTTCTAGTCACTGAAATAGTTTGTGGATTGTTTCCAATGCCTGTTTAATTTTAAAATACTTTTTCATAATCTCAAAACTCAGCTTTTGGTTTTTTTATAATATTGCAAATCTCCCAGATTTACTTCCCTTGTAATCTGAATTCAATTTCGAGCAACATTTTCCAATTTTTTGCATCAAGTTCTATTTCTTTACCTGTTCTTCAATTCTCTTTTGTCCCTGATAAACCATATTCTAGAATAATCCTGCAAGACTATGACAATATTTTAGATTTCACATAATAGAACTCAATTTTTGTTCCAGGCAAAGTGTAATTTTGTCTCAATCAGCAGTCAGGAGCCACATTGCCAATTAGACTGAAGTACACTTTACAATAAAATGTGCAAAATTATTGGGGAAAAAATATACAACCGAGTGAGTCTCAACCGTGGGTAAAATAAATATAATTGATGCATCCTTCAGTCTGCAGCATTGATTATTATTTATTACAAACTCTTCAAAACAGGATGATTTGATGTCAACATGTTATTTTAGGAAGTGCACAATTGAAGAAAGCATTATTTGCATGGATTGATTCATAAAATACGTTTACTGGGAAAAGATGTGCACTTTTACTTGAAATGATTGTGAATAATAAAGAGAAGTCAAGACCATCTTGATGTATTATAGCTGAAAAGAATATATAAGTTTTTAAAATAAGCTTCAATTAAGAGACTAGTTTTTGTACAAAGCCAGAATCTACGCTTTTTTCTTCTTTTTTTTTTTTTCTTTTTTCTTTTTGTGCAGTCTGTCTGGATAAACTTAAGAAAAAAGTCACAGCAAATCCAGGGTTGCTTTTATCCTGTGTCACCCACTGAATTGGGAAACTCCCCTCAAACAGCAAGGATCAGTCCTATCTCCTTGCATTGATCTCCTCTCCAAACAATACCACCGTGCTTTGATGTGACATATGGAACAAGAAGGAAGTAATAATGAAAATCAATGAGTCTAAATACTCTCTACTTGTAACTCACCTGTCTTTCTCTATGATTGTGTGTGTCCAAGGAAGAAGGATTTAAATGCATCTGCACCTTTTTTCATTTCATGTTATTTGTAGCCCCTTTTTCATTTCATATTATTTGTAGCCCTACACTGCACCACTAAAAAAAAAGTCACCTGAATTCATATGAGAATTGGGAACATTTATGCCTATATATATATATAGACACATACAAATACTTTTTTTTAACATTCACAGTTTTCACACTATATTATAAAAAGCAGGGCCAAGCATCACCCTCAATTATGTTGCTATTGTTACTCAATGTTTGCAAAAAGACTTTTATCAGAATGTTTTAAAATTAATTTCTAAGATTAATTACTGTTATAATCTATAACCCTACAAACCTGTCACTGTCCAGATGGCTCAAAAGAAATCAAAGGCGTGAGAAGAAACCAACCTCAATCAGTTCAATACCACAATGGACAGCTACCACAAAACAAACTGACCCAATCAGTACAAAGCAGGTGAAGTGGGCGTTAAATCCATGCTGGGAGAGCAGCAAAGCCCATCAGGTAAAGCAGGGGATCAGGATGATGCACACTAACTTGCACAAGCTCCTCTCATCTCACCTGCTGCTTTAAAACTTTGCTCTTCTTTCCAGTGACCGTGCTTCAGAATTATCTTGGCTCTTTTGTTACTTGTGTTTTGTTTAAAGGAAATGAGTTATCTGTCTTCCCAAGCACTGTTTTTCGTTCTGGTTTTAACTAAACAACTCTGTGCAACAAATCTAATTTCTTCCACCAAAAATCACTGCACACAAAAAGCAGCCCAAATCAGTTAAGAAAAATCTGCTCAGATGCAATGGTGGGCAGGATGAGATAGACAGGCTGCTAAATTCAGCTCTTAGTCCTTTGTTTGGTATAAATGCCAGAACTGTCTTCCTAACTCATCAGTGAAGAATGGAGGATTATTATTTTAAAGTTTCTTCCTGGAAGAGTCCAACTTTCCTGTGCTTTTGTTATCTTTATAAAACTTTGGTTGCCTGGGTTTTGTGCACAGGAAATACTGGGTTTCTTCTCTAGAGTTTGTTGCTTTTTTAAAAAAAGAAGTGCTAGTTTTTGCTGCAATCACTGAACAGTTAGCCTGCATCATACAACTGAAAGAACACTGCTGATCACTAAAGCATCAGAAAACGACACTGAAGAGTTTCAGCACAATATCAGGAGGTGATTTTCTCTGATGGTATGTAGGGGGTCCTCTCTGCTGACACCAGGGCTGGAGTGAGCAATAGCAGAGCCGGGATCTCTGTTACTATGCAGATCCACCAGCAGTTTACCCTTTGACAGACAGGGAGAACCACAGAGGAGGGTGCCTGTAGCTTGGAGACTACAGCCAAGCTGGTCCATGGCCCATGCAAGGGAAGGTTTATTCCTTCCTCTGCTCCCTGCAGAGTTCCCCCACATCAAGCCTCTACATTCGGGCTAGGCGTGGAGGAAAGGATTTGCCCCTGAATGCCTTCACAACTTCATTTAGAGCATTACGAATCACCACTGTTCACCAGAGACAAGCTGCAACAATTTACATTCTGTGCAAGCCCACCAGCATCTACTCCCCTCCACTGGGACTCCAGGAGGAACTGGGAAAAGAAACCCAGATCCAAGAGGTGTGCTGGGTGACCCTGGATTTCACAACTGTGTAAAGAAAACACTTAAATTAGCAGACATTCAAGTGCTGCACTTTTCACCCAGTCAGATCTTGAGGTGCAGAATGAAAGCCTAGGATTCCTGGTCTCACCAGGTACAGCTTCTGTTCCCAGAAGCTGGCATGTGATGATTGTAACAATGTTATACAGGCCAAGGATGGGGGACACAAGCAGGTACCATGTCCTGGGGCCTGAGCCACCATTCTGAGCTCACCCTGGGCTGGAGGCACAGGGCAGCTGACGTACATTTGGCAACCACAGCTTAAGCATGCAAGGTATTTAAAACAAAACACTTTTTTTTCCAGTGTTGAGCACTTACTGTAAAAAGAAAACTATTCCTGACCACCCCTTTTATTTTCCCAATAAAACTTTCTTAATGCTAAAATGCAAGACTGGAACATATTAACTTCAAAGACACATAATGGCAACTGTTCCTTGATCTTGAATTCCATGAAATTTCAGGTCATTGTGGGGAAGCCAACAGCCAGTTTAGTTAAATGCTTAATGACATAAAAACAGTGATTGATTGCCATAAAAATGGCTCCTAGGGATTACAAAAATGAGAAGACTCACAGAAGTTATTCAGTGTTCCCAATGAAATAGAAGAAATATTTGGCTACAAAGCAAAGTCCCTGTCAGGCAGAGAGGGAGCAGCAAAATGTATATTTGCAGGAAATAAAAAAACCAGTGAAATGTTTATTTGCAGGAAGAAAAACAAGTTAATGCTAAAATAAGTTAAAAGTAAGTTTTATTCCCTCCACTGACATTAAAAATATTTTGGGAGTGGATATTTAAGAGAAAATAACAGCAACACTTTTTAAGCAATGCAAGCAGCACAGAACTGTATATCCTACTACAACCTACAAAAAATATTTATCTTCTCCCTCAGTTAGAAGCAAAAAAAGTGCTGCAGAACCTTAGAAACACTCCACAATTGGAAATAAGGCGGGATTGCCGGCCCTTCTGTAAGTATATGGCGGGGAGATGGAAAGAGAGGAGGGATGTCCAGTGTGCTGAGCCAGCAAACAGATCGAAACAGGCGTTTAAGAGGGGTCTTTGTCTTTAATTTGGGCAGGGCGGGGGGTGTGTGGCTCCTGCAGCTTCCCCGGCCCCAGACAGATGGCACTGCAGCCAAGCTAGAGCCCGGCTCCCGCCGGGGCTCTCTCCTATTATCCACTTGTAAATTAACCTGTCAATTTATCAATCAACACCATCTTGATTCTCCCCGTCCCGCTGCCCAGCATCGCGGTGCATTTGCCTCGTAAATAACTGGGAGCCCCATGTTTGTTAGTATTGTGAATGAGTTTATTATCACTTTGATGACTACTATGAATCACAAATGCTGCCGAGAGCCTGATAAGGAGGGAAAAGGGATGGGGGGGGAGTACATGCAGACATTAACACAGTTGAAACTATTTGGGAGATAACAGATCGAGTTGCCATGATAGCGAATCATTTCAACCGGGGGGAAAATGGGTAAAAATTGTAAGAGTTTTATCCAACGCAAACCCTAAAGTACAAAATATGAAATAAAGAGGAAAGCATATTGTGTCTAAAGCTGCTACATTGCTGCGATACTTCAGCTTGTTCCTAGAATTTCACAGGCACTATTTGATTTTATGCCCTATTTGCAAAGTTCAGAAGGGAAGAAATATCCTCTGAGATGCAACAAGTATTTTTTTTTTACTTATTTTTGCCACTTTAACACTACATGGATCTGTAAGTAATTTATGCTATGAAAAAGCTGGAGGAATTCAAATAAAAATAAAAGATACTTTCAAAAGAAAGTTAAAGGGAAAAAGAATTTGAATATAATCTTTATGACATGAGAAAAATGCTGAATTAGTAAAATTCTAATGTGTTTATTGTACAATTTTGTTTCTTCTGATGAAAGTCTCAATGTTTGCTCAAGTGTCTTAACTTTAGACTCAAAATTTACCAAAATGTTGCTTACCTCTTTGTATTTAGCATTTAAATCATATTTAATATTCTATAAAAATAATAATATGGAAAGTACCAGAGTTTTTCAGAAGTCCTTTGAGAAATGAGGGTTCGGTGGTGTATTTGCTCTTTGAAGCCAAATGAAACATAACTAAAATCTAAATAAATTATAAACTGCACATTTAAAAAAGCAGATGTTTGGCTATTTTTAAATACAATCAATCTTTTGCCAGGTGTAAACAACAGTCTACATTTGGCTGAAATATATTTGAAATCTTAAAATACACAGAAGTTTATTTAGAAAGTATAAACAATATAATGAAAAAGAGGTCAAATCTTTTCTATGTTTTATCACTGCAATTTTTGAGATATTACAATGGAATAATGTGGTAAAATTGAGTTAAAATCTGAACAGAGGTTTATATATAGAATTAAAAAGCCATGGGTCTTATAAAGCAGCCAACACATATTCCTATCTTTTTCCCTGCTGGTAGCATTTTTGGTATATTTACTCCTTACCATGATTTTTCCACATCCTATTTCTTAGGATGTTTCTAAAAAGTTAGTAGAAAATGTAATTAAACCCTTTAACACGCTTTTTTTTTTTTTTTTAAATTATACCAGGCTGATTTACTATAGAAAATATTACCTAAATTCCAAATTACTTTAGAAAATGCAGAGATGAACAGACTCCAGTTATTTTGTTAGATCTGTTTTGCTACTATCTTTCAAATTCCAGCTAAGATACAGACCACATTTTGACCTCAGATCCTATATAAGTTAAAATTCCTTCCAGAATCCGAGTTGTACATATATTTCAAAACCAAATAACCTAGTTCAAACCAAGTTATGCATGTAAAACTACAAACTGTGAATTGTAATGCCCGTGGTAGAATAAGACTTAAGAGACAAAGCAAAATAAAATTTATACAAATATTTTCTAGGGTTTTATACAGCCTTGCTAAAAACCTAAAAAACTATTTATGGAACAAATGGCAAGGAACACACATGCCCACAGAGAAACAGTTGTCATACTGCAAAATCTCTAGCTCAATTAAAGTAGAGGAACAGGGTGTATACTCAACATTGTTATGCCCAGTATATCATTGGTGGAAAAGTAATGGAAAATGAAATTATTTGTTAGAATGCAATTTAGGGAATCTGATAGGTTGTCCATTTTATTCAATTTATAATTAAGATAGTGTTTAAATTTGAAATGAATTCTATATATGCATGTTCAATAGGCTATAGCACAACAATAAGAATGGAATCACATCTCATTTTATCATAAATTGTGTAATAAGCGATAAGGTAAAAACTAGGGCTAAAATCCTTCCAGCAAAAATGAAAGAGAGCGACCTCAATTGCCCTAATTCATTCTGCTTTTTTTTTTTTTTTTTTTTT
>VYZX01017659.1:0-79271 GCA_013401335.1 Brachypteracias leptosomus
TCAAACATTCTATGATTCCAAGTTTAACACTCTGGTCAGTGGAGTCCATGATAGCTGGAGAACCTTGGTTTGACAGCTGAAGTGCCCTGGCTGTAGTCACCAACCACCCCTAAACCACAGTCCTTAGGGAAGGGGGTGATTGGCACCAGAAAAAAACCCAGCACATCAAATTCCTTGAATTTTAGCCCTAAAAAATGGATGGTGAGACCCAAGAGAGGAAAATCACTCTTTCCACAGAAAGCTAATTCACCTGCTGCCACTGCAACAGCTCAAGGTGTTTAGACCATATTCACTCCCTGGTCATTTAAGGTCCCAACCCAGCTGCCAGCAAGACACCCTTGAGGTTGAATTTCAAGTGATTAAATTACTGGAATTCCTGTTTTGACTCAATAGCCTTGAGCCCAACAATCCGTGTGGTGCTTTGGAGGCAGATCCTGAGCACCACCAAGTGTTCCTGCAGGCAGCCCCTGCAGAGGAGCACACAAATGGGATGGACAGAGGGCTCCATGTCCTGCTCCATCTGTGCTCCCCACTACATATGTACCAGTTAACACTTATCTGGAGGGGAAAAAATTAACTCCTATTGCCTGCCACTTGTCAGGTGATGACAGATCAACAGTATGGGGGGAAGGGAACCCACCCACCTTTGGTGTCTTTCAAAAAAAAGATGGCCTTATATCATAGCCAGTCACAGGCTTCACCACATATTCATGTATTCAAGGAGTCACGTTAGTTCCATGCAGCTGAAGCACCAGCAGGTACACTCAGAATTTCTCTCCACAAATCCTGTTACCACAAATAAAGCTCCTCATGCATTTGGAGAAGAGCCACATCAACTGCTCACCCATCACTTCCCCGCCTGAAGTGCCACTTGAAACTCCAGCTTTGATACAATCTCCTTAAAGACTCTGACACTTGATTTCTTAAGATATCTTCAATTAATAAAAAAAAAAAAATCCAACAACAAAAAGCCACTTCAGGCTGCTAATTTGCTTTATTACCTTTGCTTTAATGAACAAGGCAGAGGTTGCTCTGAGAGCTGCCTCCCCCACCTTGCCAGGCTGTCACAGCTTTGATTCTGCAGGGAAAACACCTCTGTGCTTCAGAGGCTACTTCACATGAGCTCCTACCTCACCCTGGGTTGAGATGTCCTGACCTGGTGGTGCCACCTCCCTGTGCATGGTTCATACCTCTCCTTTCCACCAGTCTGGGAGAGCCCATCGAGCTCAACTTGCAGCTCCTTCAAAGCAGGGTCTTAGTGGCACCTACATCAAATTACATCCTACTCAGGGGCATAAGAATGTGAAATAACAGAGAATTCATGCAAAGCTTTAGTCTCTCATAAGGAGGGGGATTCCCAGTGGTTCCAGCATCCCACCCCTTCCTCTGCTCTCCCAGGGGAGGCTCAGCATGAACTGGAGAGCCCAGGCAGTGAGAAGATTCCTGCTTTTGTAGTGCAAGGGAATGAAACCTGCTGATGCTGCACAGCCTGCCCTGAGACACCTCTCATGAAGAGGTTTTCATGCTATAAGAATCTATCCTCAGAGCCTCAACTGCACAAAGTTTGACTTCTCCTCCCTCCCCAGCCCTGCTACTTGCCTGCCTACTGCCTTCTTTCTCTGATGCTTTAACAGCAGGTTGGTTCTAGGCAAATGAAGCTTCAGGCTGGCTCTGCCCCACAGGCTTGTCTCCAAACACTACCCTGAAATCCAGGTCCTTCAAGGCAGTGCCATAATGGCAAGCTAAAGGGTAAGTGGTGCTGAAGAGCCCAACAGGGCTGATCCCAGCAGCCTCCACAGCAGGGCCAGGACAGACACTGCTCCAGTCCCAGTGTGGAACAGAGGAACAACAAGTTTTGCTTTAAAACCATTTCAGTGGTTGGGTTTATCATTTGCAGTGACCTTATTAAGAGTAACCTCAGCAATCAGGGCTTGGAGACCCTTTACTACCTATATCAGAGAGGTGTCAAACAGCCCCATGCTCCACAGCTACAAGGGGTGTTTGAGGAGCTTGTCCCAAGCAGTAACAGAGAACACATCACCATGCAGGGGTGGAACAGGGATCAGAAGCAGAGCTGCCTTTTCAAAGCTATGATACAGGACCAGCCCTGACCTAGCAGGGCCACCAGCTGCTTCCAGTGACCTTTCCAACCTGGGCACAGAAGAACAACCATGCCAGATTACAGACCCTTTAGGAGAAGGTCACTATGCCAGCAGCAATCCATGCTGCTTTGCACTCTGATGCACTAAGGAGGATCCCCTGGAGGTGTCTGGAAGAAGAATCCTCTTGGACTGGAGGAGGAGGAGGATGCTGACCTGGGAAACAGCAGCACTGGCTCAGACTCACAGCTCAGTCCCTAAAGCCCCTCTTAGGCAAGATCCTTTCCTTGCTACCCTTCTTCCTACTGGCAGGAAAATTCCTCCCTCCTCCTTCTCAGCCTCTGAGCTGGGGAGCTCTGGTTTGGCTGCACACAGACCATGAGTTAGTTCTCAGAGCAGCTCACACCCAGAATACTTTGCATTCACACAGCACCTGACACACTCCATTTTACCCTAAGCCAGTAAAGCAGTTTCCCTACAAGCAAAATCCTTCTCCATGGAATCTGGATTTGCTGCCTGACTTTAGACTTGTACATCAGTCTTTTCCAGAGCAATGCAGTACAAATCTTGGTCAAGAGAACTTTAAACCTACCCCAGACCTACCTGAAACCATTGCTACACCCAACACTCCACCCTGCAGCTTAGAAATAACCTTCTTATCTCTACCTTACCCCAAGAGAAGTGTGGAAATGGAGCTGGTAGCACTGCACAAATCAGGCCATTCAGACACTGACAGATGACACGTGTTGTTCTCACGGACAATTCCATAGGATGAAAAGACCCCACATCCCACAAAAGTGTTTGAGTTCTCCACAGAGGGGACCTCTTTTGTTAAATTGCCAGTTATCTGCACACAATGTTACCCATTGACTGCCTGTTTCTGTAAGTAGCTGCAGGGAATACTATAAGTATTGTGATAAGCAAAACTGTTCCACCAGGGCTAAATTGGCATCTTCATTGCAGCACTGCAATTTGAAGCCAAAGGACTGCTTGATGTCCAGGTGCCTTTTATTACAAGATTGGGGTTACAGCTGCTGCATCTGAACTCCTCTCACTTGCAGAGTGAGCGAGGCACCATGTGAGTGCTGCTGGCACTGCCCCGTGACCTGCTGGAGGTCTCCAATAAACAGTCAAGTAATACAAAGGCTCATACAAAGGCTCAGATATGAAATAGAGTTACTGTGGCTTAACAAGTTACCATGCATCAAGTGATCTGTGGGAAAAAAAAAAATGGTTTCCTATGTGCTGATACCCCTGAACAAAACAGTGTAAAACACACTCCAAGAGAAGGGCTTTGTGCTAACACATTCTGACTGTTTGCTTCAAGCTTAGCCCCACCTGCAGCAGGGCTGCTCTGGTGCCAGGCTCCCCAGGAGCTCAGGATTTACAGGGTTGTTGTAGGGGGGCAGCTTTGCACTTCACCTGCCAGAAGAACAGGAGCACTGGTACCCACACACACCCAGAATAACCATCCAGCTACGGTGAGAACTGCCAGGGAGGCCCTGAGCTGCCAGTCTCCTCTTCCTCAGGGCAACACCAACTCAGCAACATCCCCTCAGCACAACTTCAGCTTTTATTCCTCTGTTTGCTCTTCTCCATCTCCAATCAGCCAAGGGGGAACACACCAGAGAGAGCTCAGCAAGTGCCCCCAACAGGAACTCTCTTCCAACTGATCAGCTCCTTGTTTCTTCTCCCAAACTGCTCAGATCCTGGTTGATAGAGCTCTGGCCTCACCCACCACCCCAACCATGATCCCCTGGGGGCAGTTGGGGCCTCACCCAGCTGGGCCAGGTTCTGCCTCTGGGGCCTTGGGGAACAAAACCTGTTGCTGGGTTGGGACTCATCCATAGGTCACCTCCAACTTGGGGCCCCCAGCACTTCAGGCCTCGATGGCAGACAGACCCTAAATCTCAAGACTCCACAAGATCTGGGACTTCTGCACCTTAGCTCTCTATTTAAATACCACACTCCTCTTCACCTCAGACAGGCCCAGCAGAAATCACATTTCAGGGGAAGACCACAAAGGGCCAAGCAGCCCACAACACCCAAGCACCCTTACATGGCTGGGGAGCTGCCTTTTGCTGCTCCCTCAGGAGCTGAGGCTTCCTGGAAGCATCTTAATCCCTCGAGACCATTTTTAGCTGGGTGACTAGAAAGTGTTTTAGCTGTGAAAGCACCTGCCAGACCCAGTATTTCTATCTGCACCCTCACCATCTGCTGCAGCTATTTTCAACTCTTCAGCGATCACAATTTGAAGAGGCTCCACAGCAATTGCCCTCTCCTGGCACCTCTAACCAAGGCCCCTCTGCTGGCAGAGCCCAAGGTTCCTCCACTGTTAGAGCAGCCAGACTTCCCAACAGAACATAAACTCCATACAGAGACTCATCCCAGCCACAGGAATCATCTAGAACCTTTCTCAAAGGCTGAAGACAACACAAGAACCACCCAGAGCCAGCAGCTCTGTCCTTACCTTGGACTCCTGGCAGCAGGTTTGAGCTCCTTGCTCTCCTGTAGTAGCCAAGCAGGTCACAGTCACATTAAAACTCCTTCCTCAAGAGAGGACTCCTCCACCACACAGTTCTCTAAAGTCTTCCCCAGAATTCCTGGGTACCAACCACCTCCCAGGTGTTGTGGGTAGAGGTATTTATACCCCAATCATCCAGCAACAGCCTCCACCTGAGCCCTGGTACCAGCTGAAGTTGTTCTGGTTTAATTTGCTGCTTATCTCAGAAGCAAAGGAGAAAACTTCTTTCACTAGAGTTCCCCAAAAAGGGCTTTAGCTGCTTATTTCTCATTGTTCACCTGTCCTTACCCAGCTTTTATTATTATGTACAGCTCAGCTATTCAAAGCAAGTTTAATTTACCTGCAGATCATATTACCTGGCCCACGTTTCCAGATTTATATCTCAAATGGTTTCTTCTTGCATTGCATCATTATCTGAATGGAGCATGCTGCTGTGATGGATAGACCTCGACTGGCTGGTGGTTCAATTGAATAAGAGGATCACCCAAAATGCAGGTTCTTTTTTACTTCTAGGTAATTGCCCCAAACCACCCAAGTCTACAAATCTTGGCTAGCAATATTTGATCCACGTGTGATTTACTGAGATACTCTTAGTCAGCTGCTGAAGAAAGTATTTTTCTCTGTGACTCCAGACAGACAAAGCCTGGTCCTCTAATAGAAGCAGCACAAACAACTCCCATAGCAGGGAACAGAGCCATGATATTAAACTTCTTATATTTGCCTATTTCGTACATTTCTGCAAGATTCAGGGGAGTGTGTCAGTTCAATTTGAGCTTTTTTTTTTGTAGAGAATGGAAGGTGGAAATGCAAACGAATTCCTTATTTTATCAGCACTGCTGGTATTTAAGTTCTCCCACTCTCATTCTCACTGGATGGCTTTTATCCCACAGCTCACACAAGACCCAGCCACCGAAATCCTGCCTGTATTATATTTTGTAACAATAATTGTAGGAGCATTATACTGAGCTGTTCAAAGATGAATGGTGTGCACCTCTGTCAGTGCCTGCATCGTGAGCTGAAGGGCTTCTTGGTGAGCTTCAGGGCTGGCCTTCAAGGGCACAGAATTTAGTTTACAGGTTTTAGAGAGGAATTCAGCAGAGCACAGACTCCAGCCCCAGATGCTCACGTCCCCTTAGGACGTTGCTCGTTAGCTCAGAGCTTTTCAGAGAGGTTTAATCTGCCAGGTAGGAGTGACAATGTCACCCTCAATGAAGCAAGCACCAGAGGGAAAAGAAGATGGCTTCAAAAGCCAGCACTGCCTGGAGAGCATCACCTCACTCCTCCTTCTCTTGGCTGTCCTGCTAATCAAAGTCCAGGCTCCTCCACCAGGATCCCCAGTTCTGTTCAAGACCAAATGTTCAGACATTATAGGTAAAATTACACATTATATTCATACAAAACCTGCCCTGCTACCACAGTGGGTAGAAGCTGCTGCCACCAGCCTGTGCCACCAGTTTGACATTAGAATCATAGAATGTTTGAGGCTGGAAGGGACCTCTAGAGCTCATCTGGTCCAACCTCCCTACACAAGCAGGGACATCTCTACCTAGGGCAGGCTGCTCAGAGCCCCATCAAGCCTGATTCATTCAAGAGGGGTCCTCCAGCCTGTGGCCTTTGCTTCAAAAGCAGCTTCCAGCATTGCTGGAGACTGGAGTTTGGAGCCCAGACAAGCCCTGCCCAAGCCATGCCCAAAGAGAGGGAGCTGAACAGGAGTCTGGATGTGTGACCACCCTGCCCAAAGGTTTGCTTGGGCAAATGAGTGTATCAGTGATCTACAAATATGATTCATCTACAGCTACTGCTGCTACCACTCATTCCAGTGTTTATACAGCAGCACAGGGCTGCAGAATGTTCTCTCCTTAATTCATTTTCTCTGACTGCCATGGTGAGATATAGACACACACACTTGAGAAAGTTCATTTTTATGCAGCATTTCAGACAGACAGAGTAATTAACACACCAAAGCCCACATTTTAAAACCTCCTGGGGCCTTCTGTTGGGAAAGCCACCCAGCCCAGGTCTTGTGTGTGTGTCTTCATTGGAGAGATGTCTGGTGGCTCTTCTGCAGTTAGAGCTAAGTGGGTTCTATGATTTTCTGTTATCTGAAGGAGGAGGATGAAACCAAATATGAGATTATAGCCACTATTGCAAAACACTGAAATCACAGCAATGGATGCTCCAGCGTTATAAAATCACAGAATCATGGAATCATTTAGGTTGCAAAAGGCCTCTAGGATCATCAAGCCCAACCTTCAGCCCAACATCTCCCTGACCCCCAGACCATGTCCCAAAGCACCACATCTACTTGTTTGTTGAACCCCTCCAGGGATGGTGATTCCAGCACCTCCCTGGGCAGCCTGGGCCAGTCCCTGACCACTCTTTCTGTCTCAAAAAGGCCATTATTCTCCCCCCTTTAGAGCCTCCATATACAAATGAGACCAGGAAAAGAAATAATACTGGGAAAAGGTTCATGGAGATGAAGACAGAGACTGAAGGACTTAGTACAGCACCAACGTCAAGAAAACCATGTGGAATAGGGGAAAAAATCCAGCCAAATGCAAGTTTTCTGGGTTTTATTAAGCCCTAGCATCCAGAGGATGAATTTCTACACAGCTTCATCCTTAGAACGATTCTGCTAGAGATTTCAAAGCATTCCTTGAAAAAGGGCAACCAGGTGCTATGAGAAACTTCTGTTCAGGTTACAGATGGGGAAGAAGATGAGGGAATTTAGCTGGAGGGACAAAGAGTCCTTGGAGATTCCTCCGAGCAGGGTTTTGTCTCATCTACACCTGATAAATGGAAGTCCTTCTGGAAAGTCAGAGTTTTCAGCTGTCCTGTGACACCTTCCAGGCTGGGGAGCTGCTCTCTAGTTATCTGAGTCCACCACAAATCCCATCAACTGGCTGTGCCTCAATGTCACTGCAGCATCTCCACAACAGCAGCTCAAACTACATCTTGAATTAATGATTTGTGGCAGGTTTTTATCTACCAATAGATCCATACTGCAGAAATTGAAGGGTTTATGTGTTTTAATTTTCATCCTTTATAGAGGGGACAAAACAGTGATGAAAAATTGGAAAAATGATTGAAAAATGCAGCAGCTGCTCTGAAAAGTTAGCAGAGGTTTTAAGAATTAACAGGGGAAGTTGCTGTTGTATTCATAGCATGAAGTAGAATAAAGACCTGCCTCATTTTCACATTGCTTCTAGAATTGGGCTCAGCATGAGGCAAACAAGGGTGACAATAAGACCCTAAATAATACTTCCCATGATTTCCCTCTAGACAGATTCTAAGGGGTAGGAACCAATTCTGACACCCTCCCGGGAGGCTGAGCTGCTGAAACACCTTCCCTCTGGGATCTACAACCTTCCCATGACCTGGCTTTGGATGGACCAAGGCATCATAAGTGATGTGGCTCCAAACCAGCCCATTTGAAGACATCATCTCAGAAGAGCTGTTGGGACTAAGTAAACATGCAGGGAAGCTGTGGTTAATCAACAATAACAAAAAACCAACCAGGTTTTGCCTGCTTTGGAATAGCTGCTGAGAGACTTGAAAGCATCAGGGTCCTGTGATTATATACAAGTCATTGCACAGACAAAAAAAAACAGATTTCTAGTTCCTGTGGCTATAAAAAAAAGTTGGAGGGACTCTAAATACATCCTATAGACATTCCCTCCTGCAAAAAAAAGGAAAGACAATACGAGTATTTGATTAAAAAGCTGTGGGTGCATCACAAATGAAAGGTAAGAGTATTTTGGAAGGTGTTTTAGGGAAAGTTTCTGCTCTATAATGAGGAAACAACCATGGAATGTGCTTAGGAGAGGAATTTACTACAGAGAGAGCACTCCTGGAGGGAGGAGTATTTGCTTTAATAAGATTCTCTCCTTGCAGCACCCTCTGGGACACCAGCCTTGTGTCTGATGAAGCACTTAAATGCTTAAGTTTTGCTTAAGGTTACAGCTTCTCTGGGTAATTCTCATTTCAGCAAGGGAGGAACAAAGACATCCAGGCAAGGCACTGGCCCGTGGTGCCAGGCAGTGTGCTCAGAAGGGGGCTCTGCCTTGTCTCCTGGGAGCACTCAGAGCAAAACGGTGGCACAGGAGCTTTCTACACTACCCCTTGTGGAGAGTTTGGTTAAAATACCTTTATGTCATAGAATCATACAATTGTCAGGGTTGGAAGGGATCTCAAAGCTCATCCAGTTCCAACCCCCCTGCCATGGGCAGGGANTGTCTGAGGTCCCCACCCTCCTCTTTGACACTGCAGCTGCAGTCACCTCCCCTTTGCCCCAAGGAAAGTGCTGCCTGTAATAAACCCACCCTGCAGCCCCCCTCTCTCAAAGCACCACAATTCTGACAGTCCCCTCTCAACCCAGGTAAGTGGCTATTTGATAAAAACAATACTGAGCAGACTTCCCACCAGAAAAAACAAATTCTTCATCTCCTCACTGTGATCAAATCGTGGTGATCCCACAGAACTTGCCATAACTACAAGCATTGCTTGGCCACAGAATGTATTTAAGGTATTTCACACGTTTCTGGTTTATGATCTATATTTCATGTCTGGTTCACTTTGTATTTCAATCCTTGATCTTTGTGTT
Organism: Brachypteracias leptosomus; assembly: GCA_013401335.1. NCBI lineage: Eukaryota > Metazoa > Chordata > Aves > Coraciiformes > Brachypteraciidae > Brachypteracias > Brachypteracias leptosomus. The sequence goes on from VYZX01017659.1 coordinate 9,227, forward strand.
ACATTCAAAGGGATTGATACTGAAAATCCAACACCCAATAGGACAGTCTGTGCCAAAATGGACAGTTAGTTTTTATGTTCTTGGTGATGTCTTACCAAGCAGTTTTGGATATCTGGAATTTCTGAGATCCTGCTGTTAGAATAGTTCTCCTATGAATGAAGAAAAGGGGAGAGAGAAAAAGTTTCACTGACCAGCATAGACAAAAGGGGGGTGAAAACATTGTCAGATTTAGTGGAAAGAGGTTTCAACTTATCATAGAATGGTTTGGGTTGGAAGGGACCTCAAAGACCATCCAGTTCCAACCCCCTGCCATGGCAGGGACACCTCCCACTAGATCAGTTGCTCACAGCCCCATCCAACCTGGTTTGGAGTTGTGTAAAGAAAGTCTTTGCAGCAGTAGACAACTCATCTCACTGTCATGTCAGACACACTCTCAGCCCATCCTCCAAGAGCTGCACAGCTACCCCAGAAGACCTCCAGCAATCATTACTGATCACCAGCACCATGAAACACAAGGACTTCCCCCCAGTTCACTTGTTTCTTCTCTGACAGGAGCAAGAGATCAAAACTGAAAGAGGACGTTACTTCTTAATAGGCTCCCAAGTGAAGCAAGGCTATTAGGACATAAATATACAATCTTTATTTGCACACAAGCATGAAAGAAATTGCTCCAAAGGCGAGCAGGAGCAATATCCAGAGATATCCATCAAATGAGGGATGCGGAGCCAGACAAAAGTATCTCAAACAACAGAGATTTCAAGCCTGAGGACAAAGCCCCATTTGCTGAGCAGAAGTGATGTAGGATCTTTAGCTCAAGTCTGACAGTGGCAGGTTTGGCAATAGAGCCCATGAGACAAGAACATAGCCCAGGCAAGCAATAAAAATGTGGCTGGAGTAAAGCACAACATGCACATCAGCTTCATGCATGCAGCTTCTGAGGAGGATTTCTCCTCTCCACAAATGGCTTTGTCCACCAAGTGGTTCTGCAAAGGTACCCGAAGACTTGTGTAAACCAAGGACATTGGGGTCTGTAGAGGAGGAGTCCTCAGGCTGGAAGACATGAGGCCATACAGAGGCAAGGCTTGGTGCAAGGAGAAATGAAGGTCAATACATAAACCTCGAAGAACAAGAGGCCACTTCAGTCCTGGAGATAGCTGGGAACACAGTGGAGCAGAGCTGCTGCTCTCTCTGGAGCAGAAAGGGGGAAGAAAAATAAGCAAAGCAAAGGTCTGCCCACCCAGCTCCACCACTTCTGACTCTACAAGATGATTAACTCCAGAAAAAATCAGTATGAGAGGAGAGCTCTGGTGTGCAGATCACTGAACCTCTGATGTTTTTGAGATATTTCCTACTGGGAGATGGCCAGCTTGGGCAAGCCAACTCAGAGCTACAACTTTCTTGCTCAGCAGGGACATTTAAGCCATCTACACATATATATGGCAGGTAACATCACTCAAATACATCTGCCACCATCAAGGAGCTGGAAGGTGCAAACCTTTGCAGCTCTTTCACTCTCTTTTGGTCACAGCCAGGTCTGAAGTCTTCCATGTTGAGGTTGGCCAAGGCGCAGTGACCAGGAGCTGCTGACTAAGCAATGAAGTACTCCCAGGAGTTCTGGCATGAAGGGATGGGGGGGCAGGCACCACCAAAGCTGCGTGTGCAGCTTCTGCTCCTGCTGTCGTTAATCAGAACACAAGTAAATTATTTCTTCCATCTGTGATTGCCACAAATAAGATCTCCCTGCTGCTATTTCCTCAACTGCTCCACTCATCAAGCCCCTTTGTTTTGCATATCATGCTGGCCATTTATGACCCAGTAAAGTGGATTTGCCTCCCAGCAGTAATTTTTTTTTTAATTTTTTCTTATTTGATTTGGATTTTAAATGCATTGAACATGAGAACTTTTGAAACTTCATGATGCCTGAAAGCTTCGAGCGCTCATTAAACATTTAGTGCGTGAAGGGGGGAAAAAAAAAGGCAAACAAAACAACAACCCAAACCCCAGATGAAGTATAAAAGAGAGGAAGCAGAGTTCAAGCAAAACTTGATTCGGGGGCAGGTTTCATCCTCTGCTCAAGGATGAAGGAACATTTGCTCCTCCATATTCAGCGGTTGCAGGGACCTGGCAAGCCACAATTCCACTCAGGGCTGGTTTAAATTGCTACCCTGGTACAAAGGCAGCTGTGGTGATCTGAAAGCATATGGAATAATAGGAATACAGAACATCTCCTGTTTCAAAGAGCCCGTGTGTTCCCCTGGCATGGCACTGCCCTGCTCCAGCCCAGGGCACCACTGCTTTGTGTCTCTGCTCCATACTGGTGCAGTGGCTGCACAAGAGCTGCACACACCAGTGATGTGAAAAGCACAGAACCAGAGAATCACAGGATTGGTTAGGCTGGAAATGATCTTTGAAGATCAGAGTGTGACCATTCCCCCATCCCTGCCAGGGCACCACTAACCCCGGGCCCTCAGCACCACATCTCCACACCTTGGAAACCCCTCCAGGGATGGGGACTCCACCACTGCCCTGCCCAGCCTGGCCCAGCCACAACAACCCCAAACACCAACAAATTGTTCCTCAGCTCCAACCTCAACCTCCCCTGGGGCTGGGGATCAGCCCAGGAGGACACTGGCTTTCTGGAATCCTCCAGAAGTCTTGGATGCTGAGAAGGATAATTGAGATTCTCCCCCCAAACCCTCACTCCTCCGAGCGCTCGTGGCTAAGTGCACACTATGGAGGTACCAAATTAAATCCAGCATTCAAATTACTTGTTAAGCATGAAGCTACCTGAGCATATAATGATAAAGCCAACAGAGGAGAAGGTTTTGGGGATGGAGCCTTCAGGGAGGGATTTAACCCACTGATTTCAAAGGTAACTCCTTGTATTTGCAAGGGCTGGAATAATTTTGCAGCATCCTGAGCAGCAGGTTATAGGTCACCATCCATCAAAATCATGGGGAAGCAATGAACAAGGTTGAGGATGGGTGATTTAATAACAAACAAACAGATAAAGTACCCCCTTCTTATGGAGCATGGATATTATTTCATTTTCTATTTACTGTCAGCATCTCCATGATAAATGGTCCTTCATAACTTTGATGCTCGTATGGTAGATTTATTAAACTTAATTGTGTTTCCCCCCTCCCATGTTTCATTAGGGCAGGGATGAATTTACATGATTCATAATTTGTTATAATCTCATTGTTTTGCTGTTTGTCTCAGCAGCTCTAATATTAGCCTAGGTCAGTAATTCTGCCAAGTGGGAGTGATGAGACTTGAAATTGGGAATTTAAAGCACAGGATCATCCTCTTAACTCAAAGATGCAAGAATTAAAATCTTGGGTAAGATTGGATGAAGGGGCTAAGAGCAGCTGGGGGCTGTATGGCCAGGGAATATCTCCCCACTGTACATTTATGATGGGCTTATATGATTCTTCCCCATGAGGGTGGGGAGACACTGGCCCAGGTTGCCCAGAGAGGTGCTGGAAGCCCCATCCCTGGACATTTGGAAGGCCAGGCTGGCTGGGGCTGTGAGCAACTGATGGAGTGGGAGGTGTCCCTGCCCATGGCAGAGGGGTTGGGACTAGACAATCTTTAAGGTCCTTCCCAACCCTGACAATTCTATGATTCTATGATTCAAAGTTCTCTTCTGTTGGCCTTTGGCTTGGACATGACCTAACCCAACAAGCACTTTTTCCCCTCTCACTTGTGGTTCTCTCTAACAGAATGTCCTGATACTTAAGAAGTATCTTGAAATATCACACAGAGTCACTATGGTTGGAAAAGACCTTTAAGATCATCAAGTCCAACAGTCATCTAACTTGTAAACCCACTCGTAAACCACTGAGCACCACATCTAGACAGCTTTTAAATGCACCCAGGGATGGTGATTCAACCACTGCCCTGGGCAGCCTGGCCCAGTCTTTGAGAACCTTATTGGTGTGTGAGTTTTTTTTATGTCCAACCTAAACCTCCACTGGCGCAACGTGATGCCATCTCCCCTTGTCCTATTGGTTGTGACTTGTGAGAAGTCACCACAGCTCAAGATCACAGAATCACAGAGTGTCAGGGGTTGGAAGGGACCTCCAAAGATCATCCAGTCCAACCCCCCTGCCAGAGCAGGATCACCCAGAGCAGGTCACACAGGAACACGTCCAGGGGGGTTTAAACATCTCCAGAGAAGGAGACTCCACATCCTCCCTGGGCAGCCTGGGCCAGCTCTTGGAAGAATTGCAGGGACCATCTGCAAGCCAGAGAAACTCCAACAATTGTGTCCTGAGATTTGGTACAGGGGTTCAGATGTCACAAGACCCAGGAAATCATTTGGACCTGCCATGATTTACACATTTCTTTCTAGAGACTGAGCTTCCTGGCCAGAGATAGCAGCATGTGCACCCCAGGAACCCCCAACAGGTAAACATAAGGAAAAACTTCTTCCCAGTGAGGGTGCCAGACACTGGCCCAGGCTGCCCAGGGAGGTTGTGGAGTCTCCTTCTCTGGAGATGTTTAAACCCCCCCTGGACGTGTTCCTGTGTGACCTGCTCTGGGTGATCCTGCTCTGGCAGGGGGGTTGGACTGGATGATCTTTGGAGGTCCCTTCCAACCCCTGACACTCTGTGATTCTGTGACTGGTCTTGAAAGAAAAGAACATGATGCACAATGATTGCCAATCATGCCTGTGCAAAGTTAAATGTTCTACCTGGAGTGGAAGGGAGATGTTTTCCTTCCAGATCCCATGTCAACCCTTATTTTCTGTCACAGATGGAATTTCCAAGGAAGCCTTCAGAGTAATCTCACATATTACACTTGCCCACCCTCCTGAGATCCATTCTATTTGAATCTGGATGTCCCAGAGTGGATGTAGTGAGGTGTCAGCAAGCCTGGAGCTCTCTCCCTGTGCTGGGACAGCTCTAATGAACTCCAGGGAGACTGTGTCCCCGGGTCTAGAATGACACAGAACTGGGTAATGAATAAACCACTCATTCCCTATTGTGTTACTGGGACTGTTCTCTCTAGAAATCCTAAACTACCTGGCAAAGACTGTCACACTCAACAGCAGCCTCACAGCAGCCTCTTCCCCAAAGCACAGTGCTCAGCTTATGACACAGCTTCAAGTGCCCTCTTCTGTGGGAAAAAAGTTCCTTCAGTCCTCTGGTAATTTGTTAAATTGAGTCTTTTAGAGCTCTGAATTCCCAGACCAGGAGATAAGAATAAGTGCTGCCTAAAGTGTTTTGGGTTGTGTTGCCAAGTTCTCCTCTGCAGGAACAACTGCTGGTTATTGAAATGAATCCCCCCTGCACACACGTGCATATATCACTGCCCCTCTTCTTCTCACTCCTCACGTTTTATCCTGTCCCCACCCACCAGCCCAGACAGCAGAGTCATGTCATCCCTTGTGTCCAACCAGACTAGAGAAGCTCAGGTTGGTCATGTCAAGGAGAAGGTTCCGAGGGGACCTTCTTGTAGCGTTCCAGGATCTGAAGGGGGCTACAAGAAAGCTGGGGAGGGACTTTTGAGGCTGTCGAGTAGTGGTAGGACTGGGGGGAATGGGGCAAAACTAGAGGTGGGGCGGATGAGATGAGACGTTGGGAAGAAGATGTTGCCCAGGAGGGTGGGGAGACACGGGCCCAGGTTGGCCAGAGAGGTGCTGGAACCCCCATCCCTGGACATTTGGAAGGCCAGGCTGGCTGGGGCTGTGAGCAACTGATGGAGTGGGAGGTGTCCCTGCCCATGGCAGGGGGGTTGGCACTGGGTGAGCTTTAAGGTCCCTTCCAACCCTGACAATTCTATGTCCCCATGGGCAGTGTCCTCCCAGCTCTCCCAGCTCAGCTGTGGTTACACTCACATCCATTGTGCTTGTTCCTCTTTGATGTGCTCTCCCCTGTCCCCACCATTATCCTGTTTTCAGCACAGCCAGTCTCATCCCTCAGTTCACAGCCTGTTCTCTTGTTAATCTCTTTGGGCATCAGGGGGGCCAGAAAAAAAATCGATCCATTTTATATCTACCACTTTTTGCAGAACTTTCATCCCCTCTGCCTCCAGACTCCCCTTACTGCATCTGCCTCCAGTCTGCACTGTTAGAACATGAGTTTGATATATTTTTACACGGATACCAGACACAGGTTTGGGTTGTTTGTTTTTTTTAATTAAGTTTAATTCCATCAATTGCCAAGCACTGAGCAACAAACAGTGCTGCCAGAGCAGACGTACTCATCAGCCTGGGATGGCTCAGATGCTGCAGTTTCCCAAGCAGGTACCTGTCAGGGAGTGATGGAACAAGCATCACATCCATCTGCCTTCCCCTCCCCAACCTCAATGACCATCTGCATCCCTGCTGGCTGGGGATGCCCTTCAGCAGGGCCAAGAGAAAGCCCTGCAGCTCTCCTGGTGGATATATTCCAACAGCTGTGGGCCCCAGGGCCTTCTCCAGGGCTGTGTGAGAGCTCCAGACAGGAACCCTGTAAGGAATGGGGTCTTTGACTGCTAAGCTGGCTCCCAATTCAGACCTGAGCTAACCACAACCTGAATTTTCCCTAATTCCCCAGGTCAGCCCAACAGATCTGAAAGAGCCCTTCAGATTTGGATGAGTTTTGTCGTGAAAGACACAAAGACCAAGGAGGCTCCATGAGGGAAACCATGAAGTGTGAAGCTCTGAAAAGTCCTCCATGTCCAGCAGAGCTCCTCTGCTGCCTGCTCAGGATGTTCACTTGTTTAGAGAAGAGACACCAGATGTAGCTCCCTTAACCTGACAGACACGCTTCAGATGGAACATTTCAACCCCAGATCCACCATCAAACCCAAGTCCCCTTTCACAGAAACTATCTCTGAGCATGAGAAACTGCAGCTCCTTTTGCAGCTCTGACCCCAAGTGGTACCAGTTCCTCAGGCTCATTAATTACTGACCAGTTAAATGTCCTCCTCATTAATGTGCTGGCCAGTCTGGGTCCCAACACACGACCTTGGATATGTCTCCATCAGCCTTTGCTGCATGAGGCTTGTTCAGCCGGGAGAAGAGAAGGCTCTGGGGGGACCTTAGAGTGACCTTCCCGTACCTGAAAGGGGCCTGTAGGAAGGCAGGGAAAGAATTATTCATGAGGGTTTGTAGTGACAGGACAAGGGGTGATGGTTTTAAGCTAGAAAAGGGGAGATTTAGGTTGGATATTGGAAAAAAGTTCTTTAATATGAGAGTGGTTGATCAGTGGAATGGGCTGCCCAGAGAGGGGGTGTAGGTCCCATCCCTGGAGACATTCAAGGTCAGGCTTGATGGGGTCTGAGCAGCCTGCCCTAGGTAGAGATGTCCCTGTTTATTGTAGGGGGGTTGCACTAGATGACCTTCCAACCCAAACCATCCTATGATTCTATGATCATTCCAGATCAGATCTGCTTTAAGCAGTGATGGAACATGTATAACCTTGTTGGAGCAGACGAGACATCGATTGCATGTCTTGTCCTATCACTCCACCAACCCATCATCTGCTCTTGCTGCTCAGGAGGGCAATATGGAGCAGGCTTCTCAACAGCTCAAGCTTGGGGACACTTTATTTTGCTCCTCTGGGAGAACAGGGAGACTTGGGGAGTGTGTATTTATGGAGACATCCTCCCTTGAAAGAGAACACCATTAACAAGGTGGGAAGAGTGAACATCATTTACTTTTAGGTCATTGTAATGTCAAACTAATACGTCTCTTACCATGAAACCCAGAACTATTGGTGGATATTTATGTTCCATTCCTGGAAGCCACATGATCTGAAATTTTCTCTTTTCACAGAGAAATAAATAAACCATAACCAGGCTTCTGGATGTTTAGATTGTAGGGCAAAGAAACTGGAAGGCTCACTTGGAAGCATCCTCACGACTCCAGGCAAAAATGAAGAAATCTAAGTTGTTATTTTTTATTAATCCCATGATTTTTAGTCTTTTCTTAATTTTTGACCCTCATGAATTTTGACTGCTTGCAACTGAAAATACTTCTAGTGACTCAAGAAAGCCTCACAGCAAGCATCAAAATATTCCACTTTTCCTTTAAAACACCCTCATATTGCCAGAGTGACAAAAAAAAAAGCAGCTTATATAAATATATATATTTAAATAAAAAGCTGGTCAGCTGTACTTAAAATATTCAAAGTAATTCTCTGCTTAGCACTTCTATCTTTAAGTTATAAAGCAAGGTTGGTTGGCTGCTGACATTGTTGAATTTCAAATCAAGGGGCTTGGGGGGGCTGCTGGCTGCTGCTTCTGCATTCCCTTCAAAATGCCTTTACAAATTATTTAAGGCAAGTCCTCTTCATGCCTTTCAGTTCCACACAGAAGAGAAACAAAGCTGAACAGCACCCCACTGGTCACACCATAAATGCCACACAGGCTCTTGTTTCAATCTCAAACTTCTCATTAAGTGCTGCCTTTAAAGGAGGCACCTCCTGGTTCTGCACCAGATTAAATGAGAGAGTTGGGGTTGTTCAGGCTGGAGAAGAGAAGGCTCCCAGGGGACCTTCTGGTGGCCTTCCAGGAGCTGAAGGGGCTACAAGAAAGCTGGGGAGGGACTTTTGAGGCTGTCGGGTAGTGGTAGGAGTGGGGGGAATGGGTCAGAACTAGAGGTGGGGAGATTGAGATGAGACGTTAGGAAGAAGTTGTTGCCCAGGAGGGTGGGGAGACACTGGCCCAGGTTGGCCAGAGAGGTGCTGGAAGCCCCATCCCTGGACATTTGGAAGGCCAGGCTGGCTGGGGCTGTGAGCAACTGATGGAGTGGGAGGTGTCCCTGCCCATGGCAGGGGGGTTGGGACTGGGTGATCTTTAAGGTTCCTTCCAACCCTGACCATTCTATGATTCTATGAAATGAAACCAATATCAGACCCACTAAATATTTGATTTTTAAAGAAAGCAAGGAGGGTAAAACAGTAGAGGGAGATTAATTCATTAGTGACACTAATGATAAAATAGATTGCTATCAAGTTTCCTCCTCACAGCTCTTTAGAGAGGAAACTGGTTTAATAGTGGGAGGTGTCTCTGTCATGCCAGGGGGGTTGGAACCAGATGATCTTTAAGGTCCCTTTCAACCCAACCCAATCTATGATTCTATGAAAGTAAGAAAAATGTTGCCAAAACAGCTCTGAATGTAAAAAGCAGCACATGTAGCCTGGAGAAAAAAACCAACCCAAAACCCAACCTAAAACTGCAGCAAGCCCATGAAGATAATTCAGACACAGCAGGTGACCATCAAGAGGTTGGATGTGAATTTTCTTGGCTATTGAGAGCTATGACATGATATGAATGATATGAGCAGGTTTGTGCTGAACTGGGCAGCCCACAAAGGTTTGCTCCAAAACACAAAACCTGGGGTTTGTATTATGGGATAAGCCTCAGCAAACCAGCCTATCTAGATCATCTGGCTAATTAATCTGATTACCAAATAGCTGCACACTGAAGGTGATGATAGTGTGATCACACTGTCCTTGGAAAACCTGCTCTGCAAATTCCCAACTTCTTCAGGGAGTTTCCAGCCCCCAGGTCATGATGCCACCAGCTTCCTCTGCAACCTTGGACATTTCCAGCAAGAGGCTGGAAAATAAATCAGCATTTGCAGCATCTCTAATCATAGAACTGTCAGGGTTGGAAGGGACCTTAAAGATCATCTAGTTCCAACCCCCCTGCCATGGGCAGGGACACCTCCCACTCCATCAGTTGCTCACAGCCCCAGCCAGCCTGGCCTTCCAAATGTCCAGGGATGGGGCTTCCAGCACCTCTCTGGGCAACCTGGGCCAGTGTCTCCCCACCCTCCTGGGGAAGTAATTGGTGAAGAGGCCCATCTACACAGAATCAGAATCATTTAGGTTAGAAAAGACCTCTAGGATCATCAAGTCCAACCTTTGCCCAACATCTCCCTGACCCCTAGACCATGTCCCAAAGCTCCACATCTACTTGTTTGTTGAACCCCTCCAGGGATGGTGACTCCAGCACCTCCCTGGGCAGCCTGGGCCAGTCCCTGACCACTCTGTCAGTAAAGAACTTCTTCCTCATGTCCAATCTAAACCTCAACAAGATCAACAGGTTTCTCTAGCAACCTGTATCTGAACTTCAGCTGTCAACAGCCACAGAAGTGACTCAATGACCTGGGGAGGTCTCTGCTGCTGTTTCAGTCAGTTGCAGTGAGGAACAAAACGTGGCAGAGTATAAATGATTTTGTGTGACTTTTTACAGGCAAAGCTGTTTACTTGTTCCTACTTCAAAGAGCACTTTTGTCCTGTTCACAAATGTCCTCACATTTTACCTACAGCAAATGAAAAAACTCTACCTCAATCTGTACAAAAAAGACTTAGGGGATAAAGCATCTCTTCAAGTTGAAATAACTCTTTTTTTTTCCCAGTTATTAAAATTGTTGGAGAATCCATGAAATTATTCACCCAGCTTTAGTCATTGGGCCTTGGGGGAATCCACTGGAGCCCAGGGTTGGCCCAGCTCCCCTCTCCAGAGGGGCAGTGCTGGCATCTTCTGAGCCTTCAAAGCCAAGTTCAAACTGGACTAGATGGTGGCTGACATGAAAGGGGAATTGTACAGAGATTAAAGGCTGCCTCTTTAAAAGACTGGCAGAATTGGAAAGAAGAAATAATAATATTTATTTTCATAACATCGATTAAAACAAAAACCAACCCTCTCAGTGTTTTCTTTTCCATGAAGTAGGATAATTGGCTGCTTTAAGGGCACTTGACTCTTGGAAAGGTTGTTTGTTTGCCATGCTGGGTTTATTTTTCGGATGAGGGTTACATGAAAAGAAATAGAACTCATCCTTTCTGTAAATGTTGAACAACCTGAACAAGAATAAAATCAGGTATTTCTTGCTAACACCTTCTTAAATGTACCATGTTTTGATGGGGACTCCTCAGCTGGCTCTCCCCGCAGCCCTCCTGGAATTGGTTGAGTTACCTGGGAATCAAAATCAATTCCTATTAGAGAAAAAAAGGGACTGCACAGCCCTGTGCCAGGCTGGCAATACATCCTGGCCAGCACAACTCTGCTGCTGCTGCAGGTCCAGACAAACCCTTCTGTGGGATGAGCAAAGCTTCCCAGGTGCTCCTGGGGCAGCTCACTGGTGACCTTCTGCTGCAAGCAGCTCAGCTCCACCATGGGATCAGAGACCCATCATAGAATCATAGAATGTTTTAGGCTGGAAGGGACCTCTAGAGGTCATCTGGTCCAACCTCCCTACACCAGCAGGGACATCTCTACCTAGGGCAGGCTGCTCAGAGCCCCATCAAGCCTGACCTTGAAGGACTCCAGGGATGGGGCCTCCACCACCTCTCTGGGCAGCCCATTCTACTGATCTATCNCCTCATGAGGTTCACCTGGGCCCACCTCTCCAGCCTATCCAGGTCCCTCTGGATGGCATCCTGTCCTTCTGGCACATCAACTGCACCCCCAGCTTGGTGCCATCCCCAAACCTGCTGAGGGTGCCCTCAATGCCACTGTCAATGTCATCTCCCACCCTGCTCTGTCCTTGCTGGGGGGTGCTCAGAGCAGAGCAGAGCATGGACAGATGGAGCCTTTCTCCTGTGTCACAGCTTCTAGCAGCCCACGGTTGATGATGCTTGGAGGGAGAGGTTTGACAACTGATCTGTTATGTCAATATTGGTCATAAAGTCACCCAAGCCTGTTACCGAGCTAAGGGGAAGGGCTGACTCCAGATGAGAACCAATTACTCAGGCTGGCTCCACGCAGAGGGGAGACAAGAACCTTTTTATTAGTTTGAAATTTGCTGGCCGTTAATTTCATGGGGCGACAGGACAGAGTAAAACACCAGGAGGCTTCAGTTTGTGTCCTGCTCTTCACAGCCATAAACTTCTCTAACAAGTCCTTTGTACATCTCTCTCATTTGCCTGCTCCTCTCATGATCCCTCCCTGGCTGCATCTTGTCCCCTAAAGGCTGAGACAATTGGGAATTCCTGCCTTCTGCTGAGGTTGAGAATGTTCCAACAAAACTCCTTTTTAAATTCAATTTTCTCTTCATGAAAGGGAATTTTTCACTAAATCTGTCTGCTTTCCACACTAAAAAAATACAAACAGACAAGCAAGTCTCTTTCAAAATGCCAAACATCAGAAAGGGAAATATTTGCACTTTTCCAACTCACTGAGATATTTTATCTCTGATTGTTTGCTGAAGCTGAAAACACCAGGGAGTCCTCTAACCTGCTTCTGGACCTGTCTGGACTCCTGCTCTTTAGGATGAGGAGTATTCCCTCCCACAGTGCAGATCCACAGCCACAACCTCAGCTGGGTCTTCTAAACACCACTGAAATTCAGTTGTCAAAAAGACCATGGACAGCAGAGAGAAGTCTTTGTTTGCAGGACAAGCTACTGTGAGAGAGACAATGTCCATGGTGCCAGCACTGACCCAGCTCTGGATCAAAGAACAACTAAAGCCATAAAGAAGCCCCACAGGGATGTCAAGCAGGAGCCAGACCCATGATATGTCTTTTGGGGGGTATTTTGGAGAGGGGCACCACCTGCAGGATCAGTCCCTGTGGTGATGACCCAGAGAGAGCTCCCCAGGACAAGGTTTTTCTGACTTCTGGCTGGCTGGGGCTCTGAGTAACCTGCTCTAGTGGGAGGTGTCCCTGCCATGGCAGGGGGGTTGGAACTGGATGATCTTTGAGGTCCCTTCCAACCCTGACAATTCTATGATTCTATGACTTTCCATCCGGCACTTTACAAGCCTATAACATTTATTTGTGTCCTTCAGAACAGCACATAAACCCCTTATCCAGTCAACTGCTTTTTTGTGTTATTTATTTGACATCCATATTCCCCCAGTGCCCAGGAACCAAATTAAAACCCATCATACTGGGTGTCCTACAAATCCATGGGGAGAGGCACCTCCTGCCTCCAAGGGTTTCCAGCATAAACAGACACACAGAGGGAGGAGTGATGGGGTGCAGAAGAGCCACAGCAGGCAGGGGATGCAGCTGAGGCCTCCTTGGACCATCAACTGTTGTTTTGTAAAGTGTTGAGATTCCTCAAATGTTGTGTCCTACCAAGTCATAGAATCATAGAATGGTTAGGGTTGAAAGTGACCTCCAAAGGTCATCTTGTCCAAGCCCCCTACACCAGCAGGGACATCGCTACCTAGGGCAGGCTGCTCAGAGCCCCATCAAGCCTGACCTTGAATGTCTCCAGGGATGGGGCCTCCAGCACCTCTCTGGGCAGCCCATTCCACTGATCTATCACCCTCATGGGAAAGAACTTTTTTCCAATATCCAACCTAAAGCGCCCCTTTTCTAGCTTAAAACCATCACTCCTCATCCTGTCACTACAAACCCTTGAGAACAGATCTTCCCCTGCCTTCCTACAGGCCCCTTTCAGGTACTGGAAGGTCACTCTAAGGTCCCCCCGGAGTCTTCTCTTCTCCAAGTCCTGCAGCTTTTGAGTGCCTGTTCTAACCAAGATTTCTTTATCCCATTTTAAACCTCGCAGATCCAGACTCCTGGCATTTCTGCCAGGTTCTTCTCTTCCTACTTCTTACCAACACCCCGGGTGGGCCATGACATGTGAGCTAAACCTGCAGAACCCTCGGGGTAACAGATGGAGCTCACACCAAGAGCCCTAATGAGCTGTAGGAACCAGATTTTATTAGCAAAGTCCATTTGCTGGCTGGGGATCCCAGATACCCAAGCCAAACATTTCTGCCCATCTTCGCCCATCCCTTTCCATTTGTCTTATTAAATAAATGGCAAGACTGGCTCCAGGCCACTGCCTCCTGCCTTCTCCAGCCTGTGATCCCAGCAGCTCCTGGAGAACCCATCAGCCATTGACATTTGTAGACACCTGCTCAATGATGAGGAAGTTTGGGCTGGGTGAGCAGAGCATCTCCAGCAGAGGAGGTTGGTACTCATGGGTGTAGGGCTCAGCTCGTACTTTAATGTCTATTTATTCAGCCCAACCTAATGACCCATGGATCAGCCCTCACTAACAGGTGAGCTGCTCTGCCATGGAGCACTTCACTTCAGCTCAGCACTTGGGCACAGCTTAAAAAGTCCTCGTGCCACTTTACAAAGGTACTTCATTAATAAAAGCAAATGAATTGCCCAGCTGAGGCTGAGTAATCTGCTGGTGGGAGACATGAGTGAAGTGGAGCTGAGCAGAAATGTTCTCCTGGAATTCATTCATAACCCAAATAAAGAGAAGGAAAGGGAAAATAAGGGAGAAGGATCCTTGTGGGGGGATGTGGGTGGATGTGAAAGGGACCATGGCTCCTCCAACCACACAGCCCCAAGCCAGGGCAGAGTCAATCACTGACCTCTCCCAGTGACAGCAACGTCCATTAGATCAATTTGTCCATTTGTTTGGGCAGAACCAACTAAATGGCTGCAGAAGGGGGGGGGAGGAAAATCCTGGCCTGTGTAGACCCCCATGGGTGAGCGATGCTCATCAAGGGACATCTTGAGAACAAGGCTCTGTGGGACCCAGAGCAGGGCAGCTGTGGCACTGGGGGCTCAGCAGGGCCCAGTACTGGCAATGGTTCTACACTGGGAGGTGTCAGAGGCAGCAGCTCTCAAAGCCTTGGGCAGAGCAGGGCTGGGATCCTGGAGCTGGAGACAGACATCCCAGGAGATCTCTCAATACGATGCAATGGTCACACTTCCTTGAGGGCTCTCTTTGCTGTCCCCTGCCCATTTGGAGGGAAGGAAGATTCACAGCATTTCTGGTGACATTTTCCAGAGCACAGCCTGTCCCCAGGGAGAGCCAAGGGCTGAGCAATTCCAGTTCATTAGCCACGGGGACACCAAGGCAACCATCTGCTGCCTGCACTGGGGATCTGCAGAGCACCCCAGGGAGCCCCAGGCTCTGCTCTCAGACCTCCTGCACCATGTTCATGGGGATTAGGGACAGCTTGGGCTCCCCTTTGCCAGGGCTGCTGTGGGGGGGACTCAGGAGGGTCCTGAGGACCAGTAACAGGGTGTCTGTCCTGCTGCAGGCCCACCAAGGATGGAGCTGGTGGCACCTCCACCCTTCAGAAATGATGGTCACAGTTCTGAATTGGATGGACTGTCTTCTTCACAAGGACAAATTAATTTTCTATGCCAGGGTCCTGACTGATTGGGATCTCACAGTATCTGTCAGGACTGGTTTCTCTAAAGGACTCTGGTTATTCCTGTATTGGGAGTGTGAGACAACTGGGCTCAGGCTGAGAGCAGGAGGAAATCAGAAAAAAAGGGGAAAGATCTGTTTATTCAAATACCTGTTATTGTTCTCTTGGCTTCCTAACCAAACAAGGCTTATGGGATGACGTGTGTGTGCAGGGACCCGTGGGTGAATCCACTGGTTGCTCTCCACCCAAGTCTGGCTTTTGGGCTCTGTCCTTTGGGGGATGGAGACCTACGTGGGGGAGATCCTACAAGAGCCCTGAGCCCAGCCCAGGAGAAAGAATCATAGAATTGTCAGGGGTGGAAGGAACCTTAAAGATCATCCAGTCCCACCCCCCCTGCCATGGCAGGGACACCTCCCACGCCATCAGTTGCTCACAGCCCCAGCCAGCCTGGCCTTCCAAATGTCCAGGGATGGGGCTTCCAGCACCTCTCTGGCCAACCTGGGCCAGTGTCTCCCCACCCTCCTGGGCAACAACTTCTTCCTAACGTCTCATCTCAATCTCCCCACCTCTAGTTTTGACCCATTCCCCCCACTCCTACCACTACCCGACAGCCTCAAAAGTCCCTCCCCAGCTTTCTTGTAGCCCCTTCAGATCCTGGAAGGCCACAAACAAGAGGGGATCAGACCTGCCTTGATCAGAAGATAAAGAGGATCTTCTGTGGATGGACAATTGCAAGAAGATGGAAATATTTTGGCTCTTCCTAAATTTATTCTTTTTTAAGACTATACTATTTCATATTCTAGAGAGATTTTCTCCTGTTGGTTTTACCTATCTCAATAATAACAGAATGACACTGGGTTTTTCCCCTTTCTTCTTTCCTTCCTTTCCCTTCAATCACTAATTTTCCCTGACAAACACACTAACTCAAATGCCAAAATATCCCCAAACTCTGGCAAAGGGACAGAAACTCAGGGAACAAAATAAATTTCTGCAGCAGTGACATGTTTTCAGAAGCTAAAAAGGTTCGTTTTTCTATTGCTGGTCCTAATTATAAAAACAATCTGACACATCTGACAGAAGAAAACAGTGTGAAAACCTTCGAATAGCAATAAAAATAATAAGCTCTATTTGAAGACAATGGCAGCCCAAATTGCAAAATGGTTCAGAACTTTCTTAGGAAGGGAAAACATTCAGTTATATGCTGATGATTCATTTTTTTCCTCATAGCTACAAAATCCAACCAGCTCAGCGCCCAGAAGCTGTCAGGATGTGATGTCAGGTGTCTGAAGCTTTGCCCTGATGGCTCTTCCAAGAGAGCTCCTCCCCACAGCCCCTCCTAGCCAGAGAAACACTGAACACCAGCCAACGTCTACTGTAGGGGCTTTGGGCCATCTGGCTTCCCAGCCATGGAACCAGAGGATCCCAGCATGGTGGGGTTGGAAGTGACCTCTGGAGATGCTCTGGTGCAACCCCCCTGCTCCAGCAGCTCCCCCAGAGCAGGGGGCCCAGCAGCGTGTCCAGGCCCCTTTGGGATCTCTCCACACAAGGACCCCCCCCCCCCTCTCTGGGCAGCCTGGGCCAGGCTCCAACACCCTCACCACAAACAACTTTCTCCTCCTGGGTTCCAGTTGGTGCCCGGTGCCCCTTGTCCTGTCCCTGGGCACCACTGACAAGAGTCTGGCCCCAGCCTCTTGCCCCCACCCTTTAGCTCTTGCTCAGCATTGATCAGATCCCCTCTGAGGCTTCTCTTCTCTAGGTGAAAAAGCCCCAAGGCCCTCAGACTTTCTTCCTAAGAGAGATGTTCCAGTCCCCACCAGCAAGGATGTGGCTGTAGGATGCTGCCCTTTGCTCCCCATGGTCTAGAGGGGCAGAGTTGTCCTTTCTAAGGCCCAGACACGAGCAGGGCTGGCTCTAGTGATGGGATGTCAGTAAAGGCAGCAGGCCAAGGCAGATAGAGCAATCCTGGCTCTCCTTTTCACTCTTCTTGTGCCCCAGCCCCCAAGAGTCACAGATCTGCTAACACCAAAGGACAGACCTGGGTCTGCAGAGCTTTCCAGACAGAGGAGGGAGGATTCCCAGCAGGACCAACATCTCCCAGTCTTCTAGACAGGAGCAAGTCCTGCTCACCAGGCTCTCCTCAACTGCTCTTCATCCCAGGTACCATTTGTGCTCCGGCACTCCTCAGAAAGCTGGAGACAGCTCTGGACATTGCCACCATCCCAATCACAACAGAATCATAGAATTGTCAGGGTTGGAAGGGACCTTAAAGATCATCTAGTTCCACCCCCCCTGCCATGGGCAGGGACACCTCCCACTAGACCAGGTTACTCACAGCCCCATCCAGCCTGGCCTTAAAAGTTTCCAGGGATGGGGCTTCCAGCACCTCTCTGCAGTGAGTGATGGAAGTTCTGCCCACAGGACTCAGCTGTTCCAGCTTCAAACACCAGCAACCTCAAATAACCAACCAGGCTCCTCCCAAGGACACCAGGAGGGTCTCTGCACAGATGCTCACCCAAAAGCCATGCCTGTGAAACAGCTCCAGCTCATCGACTGCTTGAAGCTGGCCCAGCTGAAGGGAACTCACTTCCAGAAGATAACTGAGCGTGGCTGCCTGCCCAGCTCCAACAAAAGCTGGATTTTGTAAAGCCAACTACAACTCCACCAGCCATTAGGAGAACTACAAAGCAGAACATTTTAAAGTTAATTGGTTTTGCAATTCAAAGACACACGCAACATGTGATAAAATTAATTTTACACAAACTTGGTCGGGAATGAAACGTCAAAGCACTTGGTTCCTTCTTTAAACCAAGCATATGTTTGTTTGCAGCACAAGCAGCTTCTCTGCATTCCAGAACAGAAACACTCGCACACAACCCTGGCCAGGATTGCTCCACACTCTGGTAGGTTTTCCAAGGCCATGCTGGCTTGGAGAGGATTCCATTTGAAGCATGAAAGCCAGGCTGGAAAGGCAGCAGAACTACCTGTGGAGACGGAGCTGCTCCTGGTGGGAGGTATAAATCAGGCTGGTTTAATTGGTAATCCAGCACTGTTGGTTTTCAGTTGATAAAGACCTGCAGTTGTTCAGCACTCAACAGCCAACTGGTGGTTTTAGGAGTTCAGCTGCTGAAAAAGCTCCAAGCCTGAATTTTCAATGCCCAAGCTGGTTCTTAGCAAGATATCACAGAGTCACAGAATGGCTTGGGTTGGAAGGGGCCTCAGAGATCATCTAGTTCCAACCCCCTGTGACACCTCTCACTAGACCAGGTTGCTCAAAGCCTCGTCCAACCTGGTCTTGGAATCAGGATTTCTACCTAAGATATCTTTGCTTATATCAGAAAATGACAGAATCACAGGATGACAGAATCACCATTGTTGGAAAGGACCAATGTTTTGCATGTTGGGTGACTGGGTGGACCTGGGAGATGCTTGTCTGCAATCTGTGAACTCAATGCCATGTCTGGTCCCATCAGGTCTGACTCTCTGCCCTACTGAAACCTGTTCAAAGGCTTATTTTAGTCACTCTGTTTCTGTCTATTGTAACCCACACACAGAAAATGCAGTCCCTGGGGTAGGGAGGGTCTTCTGGTGTTTGCACAGCACCATATAAAAGTGTCAGGAGGATGGAGCCAGGCTCTTTTCGGTGGTATCTAATGATAGGACAAGGGGCAATGGGTACAAGCTGGAGCAGAGGAGGTGCCACATCAATAGGAGAAGAATCTTCTTCCTGGTGAGGGTGCCAGACACTGGCCCAGGCTGCCCAGGGAGGTTGTGGAGTCTCCTGCTCTGGAGATGTTTAAACCCCCCTGGACGTGTTCCTGTGTGAGCTGCTCTGGGTGATCCTGCTCTGGCAGGGGGGTTGGACTGGATGATCTTTGGAGGTCCCTTCCAACCCCTGACACTCTGTGATTCCATGATGCATAGAATCATAGATTCATAGAATCATTACGGTTGGAAAGGACCTCTTGGATCATCAAGTCCAACCTTCATCCCAACATCTCCCTGACCACTAGACCACAGCCAAAATGATGTTCCAGGAACACTACAAACCAAGAGTTGTAACCACAGCAGCTGAAGACACTGAACCCACCAAGCTGCTCTGCTGGTGCTTCTTAAAGGGATGGGGCAATTTCTCAGAATATTCTGCCACGACCACCACATGTGAAGATGGGGCTGACCCTTTATCTCTCCCTGTCCCCCATGGCCAATGTGTTGCTGTGTTTGGAACATGAGCAGCAGGGATGTTTTAGCCAGTATAAATTGTCCAATTTCCAAGCTGGAGGTTATTAGAGCAAGTTCTCCCAGAGCCTGGTTTTATACTTGGTAAATCTATTCAGAATCCAATATACTTAGTAGAACACTGGGCTGCAGCCTCCAGGGAAGATGGGAAAGGTACAAATTAAGATAGAAAAGACTTCTCTCTTTTTTTTTTATCTAGCAGAAGTAACTAAGCACTGGAACAATTTGCCAGGAACACACCAGAGCTTCCATCACATACAGCTCTTGAGTCAGGGCCCAGCAACACACACAAGTGTTTGTGAATTAAAAGATCATTTTGGGCTGATTGTCTCTCCCAACCCCACCTCAGAGCTGCAGCAGGGTAAGGAAAGAAATATGTGGGTTCCTCACTTTTTAAGGATTATTAAAGAGGGGAAAAAAGAAAGGAAATTTGAGAGCAGGATGAACTGAAAGTCTTTAATTTTAACATGTCAGAAAAAGCCTCTCTATTTTAAGGAAAGCTTTAAATGAATAGTTTAACAAAACTCACACCTTTCCACAAAACACCCTGTTCCAAATGTGCCTTTCTCCCCCCCTGTGATGAAAAGTGCACATGGAAACACCAGAAATAACCCTGTAAACAAGACCATGTATTTTTTAAGATGCTGATCACTCACAGAGGGACTAGAATGAGGATGCAGAATTGAGTGGATGAGGCTGCTGGGCCCAAGCTGTGCTGAAGGACACCCCATGGGTCACAAATCCTCACTTCACCAGTGCCTGGAGGGTGCACAGAAGGATCTCACACATACACAAGGCTCAAAGGCATGAAACCAAGTGTATGGTAAAGGAACCTTCTCCCAGGTGCCCAGGAATTGTTCCTACCTAATACCCAGTTTGAAGCTGACACCAGAATTGATTGGAATGGCAAGAACTGAACATCTGCTCCATCCCTGGAGGTGTTCAAGGCCAGGTTGGATGGGGCCTTCAGCAACCTGGTCTAGTGGGAGGTGTCCCTGCCATGGCAGGGGGGTTGGAATGAGATGATCTTTGAGGTCCCTTCCAACCCAAACCATTCAATGATTCTGATTCTAAGATTCTATGATTCCAAACAGTGCAGCCAACAGGCTCAAGACCCCAGATGCTTTCTGAAACCTGAGGGTGACTATCTTACATGGTAAGTCCTGCTCTCAGATGACCTTTGACTAGCATCTGGTCTTGGGAAGAGGCAATGCTGACCCATGAGCTTTGCTGGAAAGGTCAGAAAACTCGGTATGATGTTGTCCAACTTTATCTCTAGCTAGCAATGCACCTTTCCTGCATCCCACAGCCCTTGCAAGGAGTGACACCACTTTAAACAGCAAAAAATAGACACATTTTGAAGCATTTACTGGACTGGAAATAAGTCAAGAGGGCTTACATGCTTTCCATGCACCAACCAGCAGAGTAAGGCTGGTTTGGGAGGGGAGCAGGCAAAGCAGGACTGTGCAGGCTGGGCTCTGCACCCCTCCCAGCATCACAGGACACCTTCCACTTCTAGTATTTGGCCTCTAGGTCAAGAAAACCCCTCACATCCAGGCCCAGAAGGTAGCTGGAGGTCATCATGGTCCAATACATCCATCTGAAGAGGGTGTTGCAGATCTGCAGCAGATGCCATCACATCTGGCTGCCACATCTGCCTGGCCTGGTGCTGTTCTCACCCTGCCAACTCTTGCCATTGACCTGCTCCAACGGCTTGGACAGGCACATGCTGGGCAGTTAATGAAGAACAGCAGGTCTGGGTGGCACATGAAAGAGGCAGCAGAATGAAACAAAACCCAAACTCTTCATTCCCAGGTTCTTCCAGAGACTCAACCCATCCAGAGTGGGTGCAGGTTCCAGGGTGCTCCTGTCCAAGGCCACTGGCTCCTCCACGAGCAGCTTTCCCACCTCCAGGGTATCCCCAGCACAGGGTGTCTGCACAGCCCTGCCCCAGTCATGGGGCACCAGCATTGTGGAGAGGCTCAAAGCACTGCTTTTTATCCCTCAAATAACTGATTGCTACATAATTAGCTCTTTTGTTCCTAATACTCAAACTCAGCTAGTTAATTATAGGCCACCTTGCCAGGGGTTTTTCAATTCTCTCTGGGTCTGTTGCTGGGAGGCACATTAAGGAGCAGGAAAGGTAAATTCCAAAGTTGCTAGGAACCAAATTTTTCAAAATCCTCCTGTCTGTGAGAGCTTTTATTCCAGGAGTAGCCCCAGCAGCTGCTGCTTCCATTATGCCTCCCAGATTAGTCAGTCCCAGGGATAAAGATCAGGAATGCTGCAGTCCCAAGGACTCTTTTCAGGAGCTTTGCACACATAACAAAGATAGAGCCTTAAAAAAAAACCCCAATCAGGCCAAGCACCACTCTCCAGCTGTGGTTTGTGAAAGTGCTTTCAAGTTATTGACCTGGGCTGTATTTATCTCTTGGAGCTACTGAGTCGTTTTTCAGTTCTGGTTTTGCAATGAAATGGAAGAAAAGGGGTTTCTTTTTTTATTTTGTGAATTCCTTAGATGCCTCTGCATTCAGTGGGGTGTCGAGAAACGCTCGGCAAAGAGCAGACAATGCAAAAATACATGAGTGCAAGAGAAGGGAGCAAGGTAGCAGGGAGGGGAAAGGGATGGAAAGGTTTTAAATCCTGCTCACACCCTGCCCTCCCCATCCCCCTCAGCCTTTGCATCCATCAGAGCCTCCTGCTCCATCCCTGCTGTCCAGGAGAGCTGGGAAGAACCTGGGATAAAGTCACTGAGGCATCTCACTCTGCCCCAGCTATGCTCTGCAAACTGAGGCAAGTCCCTGTAAGACATGGAAAACCCTCCAAAGCAAAGAATAGAATTGTTCTGCTTGGAAGAGACCTTTAAGATCAGCAAGTTAACTATTCCCCCATCCCTGCCAGGGCACCACTAACCCCTGGCCCTCAGCACCACAGCTCCACCCCGTGGAACCCCCTCCAGGGATGGGGCCCCCCCCCCCGCCCTGCCCAGCCTGCCACAGCCACAACAACCCCAAACCCCAACAAATTGTTCCTCAGCTCCAACCTCAACCTCCCCTGGGGCAACTTGAGGCCCTTTCCTCTTGTCCTGTCCCTTGTTCCTTGGGAGAAGAGCCCGACCCCACCTGGCTCCAACCTCCTGTCAGGGAGTTGTGCAGAGCCAGAAGGTCTCCCCTGAGCCTCCTTTGCTCCAGCCTCAACCCCCCCAGCTCCCTCAGCTGCTCCTTTGGGAGAACAGGAGTGATCTCAGATAAAATTCAGGGTGTTTGCTGGGAGAAATCACTTTTTTTTTGATTTTTTTTTTTATTATTATGAAGAAAGTTCATTCTTTCACCTTGTTTTTTAAAGTTTTATAATATAGGGCAAGACCCCAGATTTAAAGGCATTTGGTATCTTTTTTTGTTGTTATAAAACTGAAAAGAAAAACTCTTTTCAGAGCAAATCTAGTTTTCTTTTTTCACGGAGAGAAAACACATTTTCCACTGAGAAGTGGTTTGGGTAGAAAGTTATTACTTGGTAGAGATGCCAGTGCCTCCAGTTGCAGCAGGAACACACCCCACAGTGACAGCAGCTCCCCAATTGGGTCAGAAAACTCCTGGGTTCAATATGAAAGCTCCATATGTTTTCTGCAAGGAAAACAAAAGTCTCAAAGTAAAAAAAAACCAAAGCCACCCACAGCCAAGGGCACCAATTGACAAAGATTTCATTACAGTTTGCTGAAAACTTCTTTACTTCCAGGTCTCAGCACAAGAGGTCTCTGAGCGAGGCTTTAACATACTCCCTTCAGACCAAGAGCCAATTGTACACACCTATGGCCACTGGAAAATGAGATTGTTAAAGATTTATGCATTCAGAAAAATGCTGTACAAAGAGAAAATGAACTTCGGGGAGAGTGGGGAAACTACTTAGATGCACCTGATTTTAGATGAAGCTCTTAATGAAGAATTCTTGCCTTTGGTTGTATCATCGCTCCAAGCAGTTTTCTCTGTCTCCTGCTCTCCCTCCTCCTCCTTCTCTCTCTTTCTCTGCTCTGTCTTTTATTTAAGAGACTTCCCTTGAAGGAATAGAAAACTGTCACTTCTGCTTCATCTAAATACACAGGGCAGAAAAAAATTAATTCTTCAGTCATTGTCTCTTTGACTCAATCTTGAATTACCCTCCAACGACGAGGCTGCCTGATGGGGCTTCTTGCCCATGTTGTTTCTCCCCATTCCTGAAGAGGAACTTTCCTTTTCTCCACTTCAAGAGGAAGAGGCAACTCTTGATGGGTGAAGTCTTGTTTCTTTTGAAGTCCTCTGGTCCAACAGAGCCAGGCTGGACAATGAGAGCTCTGGTCACCAAACTGCACGGTGCTGGGTGATCTCCTTCCTGCCAGCTTCAGCAGCTGGGGCACAAGTGGCTTGGGATTCAAAGTGCTCACCTGCAGGTGCTGAGGTTTGAAAGCTCCAGCTCCTGGAGTGATAGGACTATGTGAGAAGTTCCTCTTTCATCTTCCCCAGAAAGCCAAGAGCAAACTATTGCCCCAAGTGCAGAGGGACGTGCAGAGCCACACACCTGCAGGATCTCAGCGCTGCCTCAACACCTCCAGACAGAGGAGGATTAAAAAGTCAGGAAAAACTAGGTTTAATCACAAACCCCAATACTTTCAACATATAAAATGAATCAAAAAGACTGTAAATCCAGCAAAGAGAGAGAACAATCCACCCCTTGCTTACCCAGGCAGTGCTGCACCCCATTAAATACATGTAGGGTGGGGGAAATATCTTGGGTGTTCACTTGTTTTTGAAAGCAGTTTGCTGGGGTTTTTTGGCTCCTTTGTGCTTTTTCACCACAACTGCTCAAACAATCCAAGTACAGGAAAGAAAATAGGTCAAAACAAGTTGAATTCAAGTAGCCAAAGCTTTACCAAAACCATGGAAAAGCTGCAGTGGCCCTTAACTCAGGCTTAATTTAAAGAGCCCCCAGTGCTTGTGACTGCAAATCAGCCCCTCGGTGCTGGTACCTGCAGTCAGCACACACCACAGCCCAGGAATTCTGGAGAGAAGAAAGTCAGAGAGTCCAACTCACGTATGAATTCCACAATCTGTTTGCTGAGATGAATTAATCAAGGGCAAAAAGAAAAGAACTGCCTTTTTTTTCTGTGCAGATTTGCCCTCTACTTGGTACCTTCAGCCTGCCCCTGGTTGAGACAAGGCTCCTGTTGAGTAAGGGGAAGACAAGGGTTGAGTGGGGCTTCTGGAGCCCAAATTGCAATTCAACACCTCAATTTCTGAGATCAGCTAAAACTCAGGCACATTTAGCAGCTGCTGCCTTCATTATGGATTTCCATCCTTTCATGGGCTACTTCTCCTCAGTCATGGCTGCTCCCTGAATGGGGCTTTCTGCAGTTCTGAACATGTAAATTTATTCTGCATTTCCAGTGGCGTGTGTTCCTCTTATCTGCATGTTACAGTTATCAGAATAAATAGCAGAAGACAAGTCCTTGGAGAGATCCCGTGTGTACAGCAGCGAAGTGCTCCAGCCAGTCACTAATCCAGGCAAGGAATTTCAAAACATGGATTATTCTTGTATTAATTGCAAGAGATAACCAGGGCTTAGTCAGCATAGAGGGGGGTGGAAAAGTCCCTCCTCCCAAGAGTCAAGGAGGATGAACAAGGGACTTTCTCCAGTGAAGATTGAAGGCACAGACCTAAGAGCAGCCTTCCTCAAGGGTCAAGAGAAGGAAATGTCCTTCAGCATCACAGGGAAGGTGAGCAAAGAGATTCTGCACAGCATTTGTGTGGAATTCTGCCACCTGAGTCTGAAATGCCAACCCTGGAACTCCCTTCAAATCAGTACAAACAGGACTCGGAGAAATTCTGCTCTTCACTGGCCTGGTTCTTACTTTCACATTGCACAGCTTCCAGAAGGACACCTCCCCACAGCCAGCTGCCTGAGCCCAAGGAACTCACTTGGAGCTCCCCAAACATGAGCACCACTGAACACAGCCCCTCTCTGAGGCCCTGCTCAGGGCTGCAACAAGCAGTTTCTGCCTGAAAAATATAAGACCCCAAAATATGACCTGAAAGAGTCACTCCCTTCAGTGGGAGCAGCAGCAACGTCCTCCTCACTTTAAAGACAAGCTTTAGATGATGTGCCCAGGACAGGCTGAGAGCCCTGGGGCTGCTGAGCGGCACAAGAGAAGCCTCAGAGGGGATCTGATCAATGCTGAGCAAGAGCTAAAGGGTGGGGGCAAGAGGCTGGGGCCAGACTCCTGTCAGTGGTGCCCAGGGACAGGACAAGGGGCACCGGGCACCAACTGGAACCCAGGAGGGTCCACCTGAGCAGGAGGAGAAAGTTGTTTGTCGTGAGGGTGTTGGAGCCTGGCCCAGGCTGCCCAGAGAGGATGTGGAGTCTCCTTGTGTGGAGAGATCCCAAAGGGGCCTGGACACGCTGCTGGGCCCCCTGCTCTGGGGGAGCTGCTGGAGCAGGGGGGTTGCACCAGAGTATCTCCAGAGGTCCCTCCCAACCCTCACCATGCCAGGAGTCTATGATTCTGTAGCCCTGGCTTGCTCTGCTGGAGGCTCAGCCCTGGCAGCCCGTGTGACCCTGCAGACAGCTCTGCTGATTTACAGTTCCTGGCTTCCTGAACCACCTTAAATAAGAGGACAAGTTGGCCAACCCCAGAGCTGTCAGGTTCAGTCCTATCAGAGTCAGTTTTACTTTCCAACCACTCTGCAGCAGAGAAAGGAGCTGGGAGCACTTTGTGCAAAATGAGTATTTGCTTTCTATTTAATCAGCCCGTTATATTAATTAAATATGAATTGATTGTAAAGGACATTAATTGAGATTTAAAAGAGATACATTTAGGCGCCCATGTAATTAACTCCAACTAACAGAGGCAATAAACGGGGAAGCTCATTAATACAAGAACCTTGTGAGGAGTGTTTGGAGCCTTTCCTCCCCACAGCCCCACAATTGCCCAGCACAGGCTATCACAGCTTACAGAGCAATTAACATATACCAGAAGATAATTCTCATTTTCAATTAGCTGGGCTCTCACTTGCTGGCTCTGGCTGCAGTTGTACCTTGGAGTGGCTCTACCTTGGTCCTCTTTGGTGTCCTGGTTCAGCTCTTTGGATCTCTACAACTATCTAAAAGAGGTGGTGGTGAGGCTGGGGTTGGGCTCTTCTCCCAAGGAACTAATGACAGGACAAGAGGTGATGGCCTCAAGTTGCACCAGGGCAGGTTTAGGTTGGACATTAGGAAGAAGTTCTTTGCTGACAGAGTGGTCAGGCACTGAACAGGCTGCCCAGGGAGGTGCTGGAGTCACCATCCCTGGAGGGGTTCAACAAATGAGTAGATGTGGGGCTTTGGGACATGGTGTGGTGATCAGGGAGATGTTGGGCTGAAGGTTGGACTTGGTGATCCTGGAGGTCTTTTCCAACCTCAATGATTCTATGACTATGATCTCCTGCCACCCTCTACTTCCCCATGAGCTCAGCTCTTGTGACAGAGTCCAACTGCTGAGCTGCCCCAGTGCAACAGGGGAGAGCAGGGAGAAATGAGTCTGATTATCAGATCCAGAGCTGGTGTTCAAACAAATCATTTCTTTTTCTCTGCCGTTCTGCAGACAATCAATAATTCAGGACATTCAGCCTGTATCAGGTATTTTCTGCTTGCCAGGTGGTCCCCAAACAGGCAGAACTGGGGCAGGGGGATCTGCCTGTGCCAGCAAACATGCACCCAGAGCACTCAGAGGCAAAAGGCCTTTTTAAAAAAAAATCAATATATTTTTCCAGCATGAAAGTCCCCCTTTGAAATAAAACTGTGCACGTGGCCCTTTGGGGCTAATTACCAGATGCTCATCTGGATGTTATCTGTTAAAAGGCTGGGAAAGGAAAAAATGCTAAGTCAAGTCAGTGTCTTAACGCCCTTAAAAATATATACACCATTTATCTGTCAGAGCTTATGAAGGCAGGTTAATGAACACCAAACATTTGCCTCACTACTAGGGAGTAGTGCTTTCATCAGAGTCAGATGAAATTACTGCTGATCAGAAAAATGGGTTTCCCAGCCCAAAGGAGGATCACTGAGATACTTTGAGGAAGGCAAAAAAAGCTAAAATCTATACATCTTTATGGCTGGATCTTTATGGTTGAATCACAACATTTATCTTGGCTCACAGAGAACATGTGAGCATTCCTTAAGTGTATCATTTTAATATTTGTTAGTGTAAATTAGTATTTCCAGAAGTAAGTTGGATTAAAAGGAGAAATATTAAAGGATCCACACTTTCAGTACCACCCAAAAAAGGAAATGCTTCTATTTCCAGTCACACCAGTGGTCTTTTCTTAAAACACAGAATATTTCATGTGCTTAATCAACTGTAACTGGGCTTTGCTACTGCTGAGAATGAGGGAAATGAGGTACACATAAAAAAACCATGATCAAACTGGAATTTGAAGAGGAATCTTAACCCAGCTCCTGCGAACCCAAGAGACACCTTCACAAGGAGAAGCTGCTGCTGGGTTTTCTTCACCAGGGCACTGGCAACATGGGCCCTTGTGCACAGACCTTGAGACCCTCAGGTGGTGGGATGGAGAGATCCTGCTCTTTGCAAGTGCACTGGGTGGCCAAAAGTGAGAGGATATTATTGGCCATCCCCACCAGCAGCACAGTCACATCTTAACCATGGGGAAGGTGTGAACCCTGGAGCCCCAAGCCCTGGTCTGGGTGGGAAGGGACCTTGAAGGGAGCAGGGACATCTGCACCTACAGCAGGTTGCTCAGAGCCCCAAACAACCTCCCCTGCAATGGTGCCAGGGATGGGGCAGCCACCACCTCTCTGGCCAACCTGGCACAGGCTCTCACCACCCTCAGCACCAACAATCTCTTCCTTCTCTCTACTCTAAATCTCCCTCTTTTAGTTCCAAACCATCTCCCCTTGTCCTGTCCCAACAGGCCCTGCTCAAAACTCTGTCCCCATCTTTCTGCCTTGAAGTCCTGAAAGGCCCCAGGAAGGTCTCCCTGGAGCCTTCTCTTCTCCAGGCTGACCAAGCCCAACTCTCCCAGCCTGGCCTCCCAGCAGAGGGTTCCAGCTCTTTGTTACCCAGTGTGGATGACATCCCAGTTTCCTTTGGTATGCACAAGACAAAGGTGTGACAGAGGACAGCTCAAGAGCAGAGCCTTCCCAGCTGCTCCACACAACTTGTGGGACCACTGCAAAGCCCACATGCTCCTCCAACCATGCAGGCAGGTCCAGGAGTCACCATCCACCATCCTGGAACCCATGGCACAGCCTGGAGATGGACACAGAGAGGGAAGGGAGCAGGGGAGCACCCCCATGAGTGGTTCTCCTGGGGAGGACCAGCTCCCATGGTGGCTCTCCCATGACTCCAGCTGTTTGGAAGCAAGTGTCTGTCCATAGATGATGTGTGTAAATGTAATTATTACACCTCCTTTACAGAGGGGCAGACCCAGGCCATAGCTGCACACAGGAGGCCACCACAACCCAGCTGCCAACCCCTGGGACACGTTCCCCCCCCTGCAACACTCCTCTCTTTACAAAGTCAGCAGCAGGGTGAGGAGATGCTTCTCCTGCCCCTCCAGTTCCCTCCCTGCAGCCCAGCTTCAGTGAAGCCTATTTGTATGAGTCAACTCTGCCAGGATTTATACACCTGAACTAAGGCAGCTGAAATGAAAACACCTAAAGAACAACAACAAATAATCAAACAAAACAGAACGCAGACCCACCGAGCTCTGGCTTTTTTCTCCCTCCTTCATCACCTTGCACTGAGCTTGGTTATAAGAAATCATCAAGGGGATGGGATGAAAGGCAAAGCAAACTGTTGACATTTCAAAAAAACCTTTCCCTTTTTAAGCACTGACAGTAGCATTTAGTCCAATTTCACTGCAAAATCTAAGTCTGAGGTAAACTTACCCTTTGCTGGGGTCTGTGGGAGGAAGACCCTGTCTTGTTGCCTCACTGCAATGACAAGGATGCTGCTGCTCCCATGGATAGTGGATTCCTCCTGCTCCTGCCTGCACAGCCCAAGTCTCAGCCTCTTGTTAACTCCAAAGTGTTGGAAGACTTTGCCTTTGGAAGCACAACATCCTCACAACTTGGTTTTATGATGTTTTTATGGTGTCGTACTTTGCCTTGAGCTCCTGCCTCTGCCATCTGCTCTCAAGCAAGGCACATCTTCCACCCAGGAGCAATGAGCCAGGCAGGTGCAGGCCACAGGAATCCAGACACTGCAGCTCCATGGCTGGCACCAACCCCAAGCCTGGGCAGTCTTGGGTATCATTCACCCACCTCTGGCACGTTCCAGCCAGCTGAGCATCATCCTGGGCCAGCAAGAGCAGATCACAGTGCACCAAGCACCTCTGTGCTCTGAACAAGAGCAAGCTCATCACCCTGGCCAGCCTTGGGTAGACATCTGAAGTTGTCACCAGGTGCCACAGCCCCTGCAGGGAGGATGCTGACAGCTCCTCTTCCAGTTCACAGTTGCAGGTTCTTCCCATCCCACTCCATCCATGGATCTGGCACCAGTGCTCCTCTCATAAAAGGTACTTTTTCTTCTTGGTGGGAAGCCTTGGCCTGACTCCAACCATCTGGCCCCACATGTCACAGAAGATGCACCTGCCTTGCTCCCCTGAGTTGTAGGAGGTCTTTGGCTGGCCCAGGAACACGTTAATCCAGCTGAAATGAGAAACACCAGTATCAGCTGAGCACACAGGTTCAGAGACTAGGAAAGCTGGGGAGTGTTCTGGATGGTATTACGAGGCACAGATTCATACCCATTTTTTATTTCCATCCAGTTTAAGTACATTTTAGGCTTTCTCCTTTCTGAAAAGTTAGGACTGTGCTGAGCTCAGCTGACAAAACAGTGCTTTAGAAAGACCAACCTGTGCCTAGAACAAACTATTAAAGGGTTTGGCAGTTCAGTGGGGAAAAAGAAACAACCTCCCACTTGCTCAGCAGGTGATGACAAGATCCTCAGCATTGATTTTTGGTGATGGCACACGTTCCATCACCACCTCCCCAAGACTTTCAGATCTGGTGAGCTCAGGCACCCCATTGTTCCATCAAAAGCACAGTCCCTACCTGGGTGCTCACACCTAGTCCTGGGACAGGAGCATCAAAGCAGCAGCTCAGACAAGGTGGTATTGCCAATGGGAGCAGCAATATCTGCTGGTTTTCTAACTGGGTGAATTCTCTGTTGCACAGGGCAGCTCCTTTCTTACTTAACCTCAAAATCTCTAAGTCTTCACTTAAAATCAGTGAGATAATTTTGTTTTTTCTCAGCATTGTTTAGACACCTGTTTCCCCAACAGGCAGAGAGAGTTGGGGTTGTTCAGGCTGGAGAAGAGAAGGCTCCCAGGGGGCCTTCTTGTGGCCTTCCAGGATCTGAAGGGGCTACAAGAAAGCTGGGGGGGGACTTCTGAGGCTGTTGGGTAGTGGTAGGACTGGGGGGAATGGGTCAAAACTAGAGGTGGGGAGATTGAGATGAGACATTAGGAAGAAGTTGTTGGCCAGGAGGGTGGGGAGACACTGGCCCCGGTTGCCCAGAGAGGTGCTGGAAGCCCCATCCCTGGACATTTGGAAGGCCAGGCTGGCTGGGGCTGTGAGCAACTGATGGAGTGGGAGGTGTCCCTGCCCATGGCAGGGGGGTTGGAACGAGATGATCTTTAAGGTCCCTTCCAACCCTGACAATTCTATGATTAGGTTCTGCAGAAGGTGTTTCCACTCTGCAGCACAGAGCTCCTGGATCTGGGGAGCTTTCCTGATGGGAACAGCACAGCAATGGGAGGGAGCATCCACTGCAGAACATCTGCTGTTGGAAGTTGAGCAGATTTGTTGGAAAACACCCAATTGCTCTAGTGAAGCACAGTCCACACAAGCTGTACAGATTTGTTCCAAGATGGTGGTGCAAAAGGATGAGAAGTCCTCATCCTCTCCCATGCAGCCTTTTCTGAGCGAGCTGGAGGGAAGGGGGGAAATCAGTCAAAACTCTATCAAGAAATGGTTTGAAACCCGTGACTCGTATTTCCAGATTTATTTCTTACTCCTCTCAAGTGCATTGAGATTTGCTGGATTTGCATATCAGGGGAGATTATTTTTTCTGCTTTCAGCCTTGGAGGAGCAGGCAGGTGTGGAGCAATCAAACACCATTGAGCTTTAAACACTAAGAAAGCTCCTGCTGCAGCCGCTCACCGCCTTCCTCATCTTCCCTGGCATCTATTTAGGTTATATATAAACCCTACTCCTGCATTAAGGGCTCACTTGTCCAACCTTGCAGCTGGGCAAGAGGGGTCCTGTTCAAACCATCCATAGATCTGATACCCTCTGAAATAATTTCAGACCCTTGTAAGGACCTTATTACTACTCTGGTCTGCAAGTTCAAGCCTAGAAGCCTTCAGGAGTAGAGAATCATAGAATCATTTAGATTGGAAATGACCTCTTGGATCATCAAGTCCAACCTTTCCCTTCATAGGGAAGAGCTTATAGCATGTTTTAGAATAACTGGGTATAGCACAATATTGTATCTACAAAAACAGCACACGAGGGTCTTTGTCCTTCTCTTCTCTTCTGAGAGTCAACACCAACAGCTAATATGGCACGAATCACAGAATCATTGAGGTTGGAAAAGACCTCTAGGATCATCAAGTCCAACCTTTATCCAACATCTCCCTGACCCCTAGACCATGTGCCAAAATGCCACATCTACTCATTTGTTGAACCTCTCCAGGGATGGTGACTCCACCACCTCCCTGGGAAAATAGCAACACGAGGTGACAAGGATCACATTGTCACACAGAAGTTAGTTGCTCTTAGTTTCCCTCCTCCCCAGACTGTGACAATAAAAGATTGTGCCAAATAAAAAGAGGCAGGAGGAGCAGAGTCCCAGGCGTGCAGAGGAATCTCTCTAAGTCTGGCTCTCTCAATACAGAGCTGCAGCAGCAAAGTCCAGCTCTGGTTTGAGCAGCTCATCTCTTGTCCCCAAGGACACCACAGCCCATGAGTCCTCTCTGCTCTCAGAGGTGGGACGAGGAAGAATCTGCCTGGGGTCCATCAGCAAAGGCAGGGAGGGACCCCAAGGCTCCCCCATCCATGCTCCACCCTCTGGGCCACCTGGGACACTGTGAGAAGATAGGGGACACTCATTAGCTGATGATGGATGGGCAACAATTGAACACAATTCACTTTTCTGCAGCGGGACGGTCTCTAGACAGCAGCCAACACTGAGTTCTGCCCATCCACTAGACAGGTATTGATGAGTCAGGAAGAAGATCTAGCAGGAGGAGATAAATGGACTAAGAGCCCAGAGTCCCACTCCTAACTCATAACACGACTTTAATAAGAAGAGAGGCACGTGGCAGCCCAGCCAGCCAGGCCTGCTTCCCACAGCTCTGGAGAGATAAATAGAGCATCAGTTTCCAGCTGGTGAGTTTGTGATGAATAGAAATGGTTTCAGGTGTGGAGAGCATCTCACCAGAGAAATGGAAACCATTCCTCAAAGACTCCCAAAGTCAATTCCCTTTAGAAATGGAGGCAGTTAAGGCTGGGGGGAGAGGGAGGGGATTAGCATATTATAATACACACAAGGTCTGAAGCTTGCAGACACCCTCCATGGAATGGTTTGGTTGTCCAGAGCTCATGGGAGGGTGGTTGAGCCATGGATGGCAGGGGGGAGGAGGCGAGGTCCACAAGTTCCTGCTGCTGACAGGAGCAGGAACCAGCAAGGCCTTTGCTTCAGAAGCACCCAGATGCATTTTGCTGCCAAGGACACTAAATCATGTCCAATTATATCTGGATGCCCTGTCCCGAAGGGAGGGACCTTGTGCACTGGGTTGTGGGTTAAAGCCCTAGGGTTTTGTTATTGAAACAAACCTGCCTCCTGCCTCGTCCTAAAGCTCCAGGGACTGCAGGGGGTGAGGAAGCTGAACTTTGCTCTTTCCATCTGGGTGCCCTGTTTGAATCCAAAGGCCTGGATGATCCTGTCTGTCACCACAGGGAATTAACTTTTATCTTCCCAGTCAGTTTTTAACACCTCTTCCTGCAACACAAGCAGCAGGCCAACAAAACCCAGAGCCCATCCCCAACAGCAATGCTCTTCTTCCCAGATAAAGCTCATTAACAGCTTGCTTTTGAGAGAGTTTGTCCATTGAAAGCTCATACTGGGATTACTGGGTCTCCTTGGCTGGCTGTCAAGGGTTAGGGCTGGGCCAGCCACAGACAAATGACAGATGCTCTCTATTAACCCCTCTCCCTTCCAAAAGGGGAAGAGAAAGGGAATAAGGGAGAGAGAGACTTATGGATTGGAAAACTAAAAACCTTTCATGGAAATAATAATAATAAAATGGAATATATACAGATATCTACAAAGCCAGTATTGAACCCACCCCCCCATGGCAATGATGTCTCTGTCCCCACTGATGCTGTGGAGCAGGCACTGGGGAAGTCCCAGGCTGGGCTCTGCAGCAGATGGGAGCTGGATTCAGGAACTGGATCCACAAACACACAGATCAGTTTGAAGGAAGGACAGACAGAGACCTCCTCAGATGCTGGTCATTGAAGAGGAGTCTTAACCCTCATGACTCCTCAGCTTTACCCTGAACATGCTGTCCATGGGATGGAATCCCTCGTTCAGGGTCTCCTGTCCTGGCCACTCCTCCTTGTACTTTACTGCACCCCAACGTGGGGCACAAGATTTCAGTGCCCTTGGTCTGCACAGGAGCAGGGCTAAGCCAGAGCCCTTCTGCACACACCAGTCCTTGGGAGTGACTCTAACCATGGAGCATCAGCCCTGCTGGAACAGAGACTGGCTGAGAACCTGCCGAGAGCTCCAGACAGTGCAGTTACTGAGAGGAGACTGAGCTGAGCAGTAAAATCCCTGACCAGAAATAGAATCATAGAATCATAGAATTGTCAGGGTTGGAAGGGACCTCAAAGATCATCCAGTTCCAACCCCCTGCCATGGGCAGGGACACCTCCCACTACATCACTTGCTCACAGCCCCAGCCAGCCTGGCCTTCCAAATGTCCAGGGATGGGGCTTCCAGCACCTCTCTGGCCAACCTGGGCCAGTGTCTCCCCACCCTCCTGGGCAACAACTTCTTCGTTTTAACTCAAACCAGGACAGAGCCAACCAGTGCTCCCCAAATCTGTACCTCGACCATCAAGTCCCTCTCCACAAAGAGCCAGATTTCACCAATCCACCACTGTCAGTGGGAATGCTCCTCTCATTCAGTGGGTTTAGCCCAGGCTCAGAGACACTCCCCTCAGGACACCCAGTTCCCAGCATCCTGGATCCCAGCAGAGCTCCCCAGCCTGCCACAGCAGCACCTCCAGCACTCAGAGCTGCTGGATTTACTCACACACGGCCAGGTGCTCACAGAATAGCTGCTATCACAGCTCTTTAAGCTCCTGGATAACTGCTCCAGGAGGACAATCGGTTTACAAGCAATTCTGATGAGGCCATTAGATCCACCAGCATCAGTGCTAATCACCACGACTGGAGCTGCTGAATGCACTTGCAAAGCACTCCCAAGGAATAACACTAAACCCACGTTGCCTGAGAATTTCCCTTGCAAATGTATCATATCCGGAGAAGGTCCCAATTCCCCATCATGGCCAAAAGCTGTCAGAAAATTTTTAAAAAATTTTTAAAAGGCCTATTTTCTGCTTACCCATACGCTGTGATGACGGGGATTGCAGCAGCTCATTTTCTTTAACGAGCTCATCAATGTAAAATAGCATTAGGGATATGGCAAAACACAGAAATGGAGCTGATCTGCAACAACTCCAGAGTTTCTTGTGCTGCCTCACACCAGCAACTGGCCCCATGGCCACTACTAGCCCAGCAGAGCTATTAGCAGGGACAGTGCCCACAGATGTGGTACCACACTTAGTGCTCAAGCTCATCCCTATTGAAAATAAATAAATAAAAATTTAAAAAGGTACAGGAATGCCCCAGTGAGTGGTTCTAAGGAGGACATTTGTGGAGCTGTGGTGCTGTCTTACCAGTGCAGCTGGAAATGCTGCAGGTGTGAAGCCTGGACCAGGCTCTGCCAAGAGTGCTCAGGTGTCTGCAGTGAGACCTCAGCTGACATGATAAAGTGATGGCTCTTTTCTGGCTGATTTTTCACTAAAAGGCTCAATTAAAGGACTCTCTTAGCTCTTTAGATTAAAGGAAAAGCCAAACTTCACCCAGTGGGTTTCTGGTTCAGATCAAGCATCCCATGGTAGTCACCAGAGCTTTACTGGCCATAGGGACCAACCTCTCAAAATGCTGCCACCACCTCTGGGGTTCTCCAGCTTGAACCCAGCAACCACAATCCCACCTCAGGACCAGGAGCTCTGGAGGGCACTGCTTAGCTGGGGCAAAGAGCAGCTCAATTTGGTTTATACAAGCTGAGATCTTGCCAGTTTTGGTGTCCTGAGTTCAAGGAGTGGTTTGGACAGCTGAGGAGATAAAGCTCCAGGACCAAGGACAACCTCGACTGTAATGGGGCTTTCCAGCACTATCCCAGGGCTGGTTGTAACCAGGAACAAACACCAGAGACTTGAATTCACCATGTGCCAGGGTGAGGAACTCAACAACACTTGCATTTACATTCAGATCACCAGGTGACCCCAGCTGATAGGATCCCCCAAGTACCATGCACAGCTCTGGGAGACCCAAAGCACAGATAACCCAGAACCACAGGTAATGGAGTTTATTTATTTTTCCCTACATCTGCTTTGGCTTCAGACCCTGAGCACAGAAACACGGAGACCTTGCTGAGCTGCATGATCTGTAAGTCCTCTTCCCTCCCTCACAGAATCACAGAATTGCCTAGATTGGAAAAGACCCTGAAGATCATCGAGTTCAATCATCAACCTCACATTGACAAGTCCTCAACTAAACCATAGCCCCAAGCACTATGTCTATACACTTTCTAAATACCACCAGGGATGGGGACTCCACCACTGCCCTGGGCAACCCCTTCCAATGCCTGAGAACCCTTTCAGTAAAGGAATTCTTCCTAATATCCAATCTACACCTCCCCTGATGCAACTTGTGGCTGTTTCCTCTTGTCTATCACTTGTTACTTGATTGAACAGACCAAACCCCACCTCTTACAACCTCCTTTCAGGTAGCTGCAGAGAGCAACCTCCCCCTAGAAGGTCTCAGCAGTTCCCCTAAGAGCTTTTAGACCACATACATCCTACTCCACCCATCCTCAGTTGAAGGCACAGAAAACAAACCCCAAATGGAGAGAGCAGAGCTGAGCCCTGGTGGACCACAAGGAGCAGCAGGTTTGAGCCATAGAAGTCTGTCATCACCATTCTCATTTAGATTGGAAATGAGAAGGAAATTCTTCCCTCTGAGGGTGGTCAGACACTGGCCCAGGTTGCTCAGGGGGGTTGTGGATGCTCCATCACTTGGAGGTGTTCAAGACCAGGTTGGATGGGGCCTTGAGCAACCTGGGCTAGTGGGAGGTGTCCCTGCCCTGGTAGTGGGGCTGGAACCAGATGATCTTTGAGGTCCCTTCCACCCAGACCATTCTATGATTCTATGATTTATATTGGCTGTGGGCACACAGAGAAACCACTGTCACTGTCCCCCAGCTCCCCTGGGGTCTCTCAGAGCAGGAGGAAGGGTTCTTCATCTTCAGCAATCAAACCATTCCAGGCAGCACAGTTCAAATAGGCAGATATTTTACTGTGGCTGTATTTTATAGTATGGCCATAAAGGCAATAAAACAAAAGGTTAATACTAGCAAGTTCATAAATTTAGGAGTCAGGGATTAGTACATTTCTTGTTCATCTCCTCTTACTTTATTGAAATTTTAGATACAAAGGTTTAGATTTGCCCTTGCATGGAGTCTGAGGCAGAAGGGCCAGTCTGGGGAGGTAAATAGTTTAACTTTCAGCAATAACTGCAGCTGAAAAAAAACTCTAGTATGGGCTGGACTCATAGGGAGCTTTAAAACAATTCCTCATGTCTGTATTCCCCCCATGCCTGTTTTCAGTCCCCTTTTAAAACTAGCTCAAGCTGTTTGATGTTATTTTGGCAGCTCAGAGTCACTGGTCTCAGCTAACAGACCAGATTACTCAAGCACTTCCATGACCATGCAAAGGTCCAGTTGGACCCTCTCTGCACCAGCTCCCCTGAGGTCTGGAGCTCAGTGCTTTGACTCTGCCCTGGCCCAAGGAGCAGCTCTCAGACCTCAAAGCTCTGATTTCCTCAAAACCCCTCCAGGTCAGGCTTCCAAGGGGATGTCCACACAAATGGAGCTGAGGTCTGACAGATCTCACTCACTACATATCTACCACTGCACTAAAGATGTCATCAACTCAAGCATTGACCCAGGAACATCCAAGGGGGTTTTCTGATGGATTCCCTGGAGTGGTCTGGCCCAAGGCAGCAGCTCTCAGTCCTTGGGGCAATGCCTGGGCACAGCTGGAGGCAGAGCCCAAGCTCCAGGGCCAGGGTCTGATCATGAATGGACAAGACACCCACCTTGTGAGGAGGAAAAGCTAAGAGCCCTTGGGGAGGGAAGGTCTCAGCTCTGCTCTACCATTCCCTATCAGTGCCAACGTATCCCTGTGTGTTATCTACCAGTGCAGATTTAAACCCTGCCTCCCCTCCCACACCCAAAGACCCCTTGGAATTAGAGCAAGTTTATATGAAAAGGAAATGCCTATTAAAAGTTATTAAGATTATTTGAGGGAAAAGTATTTCTCCTGTTTCTCAGGAATATTCATGCCCATTCTCCTTCTTGACCCATTCCCACTGGTTTTTTCCATAGTCACTAGAAATACTTTTTATCTTGAGCCAAGATTAGTTCTGTGCCATTTACTGCTCTTATTCCAATCTCCATGAGAACGAGCCCTCCACATCTTTAATGTCACCTGCAGCCAGTGACTTATAGTTGTGTTCCTGGGCTGGGCTCCTTTGATCTCTGCAGTATTTGGCTGTTTTTATGGGGCTGCCTCTTCTGTTTTCTCTCCATTTACAGCCCCACTAATCTGTGTGAGAGGAGCAGAGCAGGCAATCAATCAAACTGCGAAATACTGAGGAGGACAACACAGCCTGGTGCAAAAACCCCACTTGCAGCTCAACTCACATAATTAGCTCCCAGGGGGCTGGAAAGCTTCTCCTCTCCCAGGTGATGGACCCTCCTCCCAGGGGCCATGTGATGCCCATGTCAGGAGGTGTCACACAGAGCTGCTCCCCGGGGTGTGAGAGTCCTGCCAAGCCCACATCTCTCCTGACAGCCTTTATGAAGCTGAGGAGAGGAGCAGACACTGCAGCACAGGGTTAACCAAACCAGGGCTTAAAGAGGTTGTTTTAACAAGTACCATGAGTTCCCTGCCAGAGGTCTGGCACCTTATTAACATAATGACACCATCATCTGCTGCACATCAGCAGCAGCAGAGCAGATCCCCAGGTGGGGTCATCCACTGTAAACAGCCATGAGGAGGCAGGTGCTTGAGCTGTGCAGGAGCCTTTGGTACTAAACTGCCACTATTTGCCTTCCTGAGCAGCTCCTCTTTGATGGGAACTCCCAGTTCACAGACACAGGTGAGGACTTTTCTCTGTGTGACCTGAGGGGACACTTTTTGCAAAGGCCTGGAGTGATAGGATGAGGGTGATGGCTTCAAACGGGAAGAGTAGGGATTTAGACTAGAAATTATAGGAATCACAGAATGTCAGGGGTTGGAAGGGACCTCCAAAGATCATCCAGTCCAACCCCCCTGCCAGAGCAGGGTCNTTTTCTCTCTCCATCCTCAGGCTCAGATCAGGTTCTGTGTAAAGAAGTCACAAGACTTCATCTCACACAATTCCTCCTCAGACTCCAAACAGAAAGCCAAGACATGAATCTTGATACAATGACAACTAGTGAGACGCAGAAGAGAATGAGGTTGTACAGGACATTATAAGTAGGATGGTCGGAGAATTATGTCCTTAACTCGCCCCGAGTTAGCCTTGAAACTGTGGAGCACAAAGACTTCTGGTTAGAAAGTTAAATCTTCCTGGGAACAATTGATTTCAAATGAGTGAGGTGGCCGGGAAGATTGGTCAGTAATTTTAGAACTCAAATTGTGATTAAAAACACTTCAGCAGCCCAAGTTGGGAAGCAGATTGCCTGAGCCTGATTAATACCACACTGCAGGACTTGGCTGCGTGGGATAACGGCGGAGACTGCACTTGAGTTAAATTCTTATCAAGTGAAATGTATCCAGCGTAATCTAATAGGTCTTAAAAGGTTAATGTAAGCTAAATCAATGCTGTCTCCATCCCGATAAGGTGTGGGAAATTGTCCTTGAGTGGGAGCGTTCAGAAGGCTGAAGATGAGGGTAATAAAGGGCTTTCATCTGCTGCTAATCTCTGCCAAGTCCATTGCCATGCACGGGAAGTTGATGATAAGGGCACCCTGATTTATCAGCCAGCAGACACGACGCTGGAGTGGGGAACATTTCATCTCCATGGTTTATGTTACTTATCTCAATAAACGTTTTCAAAATCCAAACACCTTTTCGGCAGGCAAAGATGCTGAGTGCAGGAGGCTGGTCTCACATCACCTCGGCATGTCAAGCCTGCAGCAGCCCAACACCAGGAGTCCCCAGGGCTGGGGAGGGATCTGGAAGCTTGGCTGTGTTGGTGAAGTGATGCTTAAGAAAACTGTTCTGCTGGGATAAGGAGCTGAACGGAAGCAGAGCCTCGGCATACATTTAAACTTCAAGCACATGCCTAAATCCCAGGGATCAAGGAGATTTCCAAGCTCTACTCAAATCCCTCAGAGCTAAAGGGCTGCTTAGCTTCCATTCATGACTTTGAAAATATCCCTCGAAATTTATGGCTAAACTTAAACCACAGGCTTAAACACTCTTCTGGTGAGTTAAGCCAGGGACTGAAAACAGGAAAGAGAAGCGAGAAAGCTCCAACTCTGCCACGTGCCCAGAATCCATGTCTCATTCCAGCAGTGCACGTGTCCACACACCGGCTGTGGTGCTGCTCTGGACACCACTTGGTTTATCCCAAGAACACACACAAATACCCGACTGCTCCAGGTTCACTCTGGACGTGCCCTGACAGACACACCTGGTGATGCTCGACACTCGCTTCCTACAACATCAGAGAACCTCAGGCTCAGCACGAATCACACAATAGGATATCTTGGGATCACAAACACTAATAACCAGCAGCACTTCAGCTCTGCCAGCCTTGGGCAATGGAGGATTTTCTCAGTACTCTATTTTCTAACTTTGACCAGCCTACATTCAAAGGCTCGAGTTAGAATCATAGAATGGTTTGGGTTGGAAGGGACCTCAAAGATCATCCAGTCCCAACCCCCCTGCCATGGGCAGGGACACCTCCCACTCCATCAGTTGCTCACAGCCCCAGCCAGCCTGGCCTTCCAAATGTCCAGGGATGGGGCTTCCAGCACCTCTCTGGCCAACCTGGGCCAGTGTCTCCCCACCCTCCTGGGCAACAACTTCTTCCTAACGTCTCATCTCAATCTCCCCACCTCTAGTTTTGACCCATTCCCCCCACTCCTACCACTACCCAACAGCCTCAAAAGTCCCTCCCCAGCTTTCTTGTAGCCCCCTTCAGATCCTGGAAGGTCACAAAAAGGTTCCCTTGGGGACTTCTCTTCTCCAGCCTGAACAACCCCAACTCTCTCAGTCTGTCCTCATAGCAGAGATGCTCCAGCAGATGCACTCAGCACCAACTCCATGTGTAATTGTTACAGCTGATTAATACCTGAGCACTCTGTGCAGTTCTGATGATGGATACACACAAGCAGTACACACACAGGCTTACAGGAGATGTACTTTCCCAGAATGAGCTGCCAATTACCGAGTATTTATAAATTATGTTTACACAGGCTTTTATAACCAACACTCAAACCACTTTAGGTGCTAAGTGCTTAAAACGATTGATTTGATTAATTCAGTCAACTTCATAAAACCATCCCCTTCTATTTCCCTTGGGTGGCAGCTCTGACGTGCAGCCCCCACCCCATCCCATCCATCTGCTGGGACCCTGGACCTCTTGTCTGAGCACATGGATCCAAGATTCCTGGGCATTTCAGAGGCACAGGGCTCCTGCTGAGCTGTCTGCAGGAGCAAGGTCCCTAAAACCAGGAACATTACA
Organism: Brachypteracias leptosomus; assembly: GCA_013401335.1. Lineage (NCBI taxonomy): Eukaryota > Metazoa > Chordata > Aves > Coraciiformes > Brachypteraciidae > Brachypteracias > Brachypteracias leptosomus. The sequence continues at coordinate 50,670 of VYZX01017659.1, forward strand.
CATGGCTTCACAACCCCCTCCACCTCTCCAGGTTGTGCTGACTCCAGCAGGTTTCCAAACACAACATGAGCTTTGTGTTAAACACATGAGATCCCCTCTTGCAGCACTGGTCTCTCTGAAGCCAACGGGATCCACGATGCCAAAAGCTGACCTGAAGCTACTTTCAAATATTTAACTGATCAATAGTTGAAAAAATCCGTTGCTTCAGATGGTAAGATACCTTGAGGGGCAAAGAGCAGCCCCAGGATATACTCAGAAGTACTGCTATTGGTGCCTCAGGCTCTCACCCAGGGCTCTTGCTGGCTCTACTATCTCTGAGTGTGAGCATGTACAAATTAATCTGTCACAGAATCCCAGCATGGTGGGGCTGGAAGGGAGCTCTGGAGATCACCTGGTCCCACCCCCCTGCTCCAGCAGCTCCCCCAGAGCAGGGGGCCCAGCAGCGTGTCCAGGCCCCTTTGGGATCTCTCCACACAAGGAGACTCCACAACCTCTCTGGGCAGCCTGGGCCAGGCTCCAACACCCTCACAACAAACAACTTTCTCCTCCTGCTCAGCTGGAACCTCCTGGGTTCCAGTTGGTGCCCGGTGCCCCTTGTCCTGTCCCTGGGCACCACTGACCAGAGTCTGGCCCCAGCCTCTTGCCCCCACCCTTTAGCTCTTGCTCAGCATTGATCAGATCCCCTCTGAGGTTTCTCTTGTGCAGCTCAGCAGCCCCAGGGCTCTCAGCCTGTCCTGGGCACACAGATGCTCCAGTCTCCTCAGCATCTTCATCATCCCATTCTAAGGCCAGCTCTTTAGAAACGGGGCATTTCTGCATCCAATTTGTACAGTGCCCAGCACAACAGCCCTCGGGGCTGAGCCAGAGTCTCATCATCTGATAGAACAATTAACATCCATCTTCTTCTCACATCTATGGCTGCCTCCCCCTTTAAATCAAGCCCCAGGTACCCCAGTTTCCTCTCTCCTGTGCTCTTCCCATCAAATCATCATTTTATAGCCCGTGCTGAAGTTTGGCTTAGGAGACAAGAGGCAAAAAGCAGTGTCCCAGCTGCTCAGAGTGAGAGATAGGAGGCTAAGTAGTGGCAAGAAGGGCAGCCAAATCTTGGAATATTATTTAGGAGAGAGCAATAAATAACAAAGCTGATGTTCATGCAGGCTTTAATGGGGTTTTATCACCATCTTAAAGAATGAGGGGCAGAGGGAGACAGGGAACAAGTTCCAAATCCAGAGACTTGTGACACCCACTGAATTCTGAAAAATGAGGCAGGGGAGTTCCAAAGACAGCCTTAAAAGAGACAGATGATATGAGTGGTCCCTTACTGCCCCAAACTCTTGGATAGTGTTAAGAAAAAGAATCCCAGCAAATGGAAGCTAAATCTTGAAGGAGTAAATCAACGGTGTGGAGAACTCCAGAGCAGTGAGAAGAGGAGCCACGGTTCAGGTCCATCCCACCCTTGATTTGACAGTGGAGGGGGGTAGGTGAATTGGGGGGCTGGAGAGGAGCAGGGCTCTAACACACCAAGGTGCCCAAGGGGGAGGACATGAGGCTGGGCAGCCCCAGACCTTCACCTGGCATTGATGTTTGGCCCTTCCCTTCACCTGTCAGTGCCTCTGTTTCCAACCAGATACTCATAATTCACCTCTGCCTCGGGATATCTTGCAGCACAGTGGGTACACAACCTTCTGTGGGCTCCTTCTAGACCCTCAGGTGACTGTCCCCACCACCAGTGCAGCAACCCCTGTAAAGGAGAACCTGCCCAGTACCCATCTTACTTCCCTCACCTTCCCCACGTCTCTAATTCCAACCATTTCTCTCCTGCAGACAGATGAGGTTGGCTGGTTCATGATGTAATAAACCCCATCAGCAATTCTCCTCTGCATGGGACATGTCCTGCAACTTTCCCACTCACTCTGTTTAACTCTGGGTTTGAGTTAGTGGTGGGGAAGCAAAACCCATGGGGATGTTTGAGAGAGCTCCTGAAGCTCTGCTTTCTGTCCTCTAACTGAGCCAGGCACCTGCAGCCCCTGGGACAGCAGCAATGCTCCACTGAACAATGTCCAACTGCTACAGCAAAGCCTCAGAAAACACAGAGCAAAAGGACTGTTGTGGTAACAGTGAAAGAAGCTACAGGGCTGCCCAGGGAGGCTGCACCCACAGCTCACAGTCCACGTCAGGGGAGGAGCAGATGGTAAAGAGATAGAGTCCAGTGGAGGCTGGGAAGATGCTGAGGGGACTGGAGCATCTCTGTGCCCAGCAAAGGCTGAGAGCCCTGGGGCTGCTGAGCTGCACAAGAGAAGCCTCAGAGGGGATCTGATCAATGCTGAGCAAGAGCTAAAGGGTGGGGGCAAGAGGCTGGGGCCAGACTCTGGTCAGTGGTGCCCAGGGACAGGACAAGGGGCACCGGGCACCAACTGGAACCCAGGAGGTTCCAGCTGAGCAGGAGGAGAAAGTTGTTTGTTGTGAGGGTGTTGGAGCCTGGCCCAGGCTGCCCAGAGAGGTTGTGGAGTCTCCTTGTGTGGAGAGATCCCAAAGGGGCCTGGACACGCTGCTGGGCCCCCTGCTCTGGGGGAGCTGCTGGAGCAGGGAGGTGGGACCAGGTGATCTCCAGAGCTCCCTTCCAACCCACCATGCTGGGATTCTGTAATGGATGAGAAAACAGTGCTGATGCCATGAGGCTTCTGAATTCCAGTCCTGATGTGAGGGCTCTGTGGATCCAGAGGTACCATCTGCACACACATACTTCCCTGTCTCTAACAGCTCAAGCTCCAACACCAGTAAGAACCCACATATTGGGAACACCCTGGAATAACCACCACCTAGCCTAGTAGCTCACTCACCTTCCAGATTGTAAAGTCAAATAAAAGTACTTTTATCAGAAAGAAAAAAGTGGGTTTAAGTGCTCTTCTCAGAAAGCACAGAGGAAGCAAGAGTCCAGCCTCCTGCATTATCTAGTCCTACAAAAGTGTAAGAAAAAGCAGCTGAAGAAACAGGGTGTGCTTAGTAAGCACCTTCCAGGGCAGCTGAAGGCTCTGACCTTGAGCAAGGATGGCTACAAAGGGCTGGTGAGGCTTCAAACCTCTTGATGGGGAAGTCACCTCCTGCTCTGCTCTGCACTTGAAGGAGGCTCAGCCTGTTGGAGTGGATCAGGGGGGCTGTGCAGGTGAATCCTCTCACAGGGACACGAGAGGTTTCAGCTGGCAAACTTCACTTGTTAAGAGGTCAGGGAAGGTTTTTACAGTGGAATAGTTTTTAGACGTTTTACCTTCTGGACTCTTAAGGAAAGGCTGCTGAGAGGCAGTGGAAATCCCACCAAATCCAGGGTATCCGAAAGCGCTGTCTGGAAAATCCAAGCTAAACTGAGCCCAAAGCTTTTCCTATCAACTCACGGTCCCAGTTAAGCCACAGCTTTGTGGTGGTTTCTCATCCTCTACACTAACTACCAGAAAAATCCTGTGGTAAAAAAAGACAAGTGAGAAATGCTTCCCAGGGAACACACAAAGCCCCAGGGAGGTACCCATGGACATTTATTTCTTATATGTGCCTTTGAGACATATTCTGCAGAACACTAATACATTTTTTGGTCATATAAATGGGGAAATTCTTCACTCTGAGGACACAGGTTGCCCAAGGGGGTTGTGGATGCTCCATCCCTGGAGGTGTTCAAGGCCAGGCTGGATGGGGCTTGGAGCAACCTGGTCTAGTTGGAGGTGTCCCTGCTCATGGCAGGGGGGTTGGAACTACCAGGACTACAAGAGGACTAGAGGTGATGGCCTCAAGTTGCACCAGGGGAGGTTTAGATTGGACATTAGGAAGAAGTTCTTTACTGGCAGAGAGGTCAGGCACTGGCCCAGGCTGCCCAGAGAGGTGGTGGAGTCGCCATCCCTGGAGGGGTTCAACAGATGAGTAGATGTGGTGCTTTGGGACATGGTCTGGAGGTCAGGGAGATGTTGGGATGAAGGTTGGACTTGGTGATCCTGGAGGTCTTTTCCAACCTAAATGATTCTATGAACTAGATGATCTTTGAGGTCCCTTCCAACTCAACCCAACCCATTCTATGACTCTCTGATGCTATGAAATTAAGGTGCAGGGCTGGGGGAAGCTGCTCTCAGAAGGCTCAGGAGGTAAGTGCAGCTGAGACACCCACCCTGGATCCCTGCCCATGGTAACTAACTCTTCTCACAGCCTCATAAAAGAACTTTGCAGAGCCCAGCTCCAGAGCTCTTAAAATTGCCAACATACATGAATAATAATAGCTTACCATTAATAGAGAGGCCTGGATTATTCTATTGATAGTGTTGCAATGTTCTTGAAAAATGAGTGTTATTTATTTGATCGTCCCCCAAAGATTCTTTTGTCACAGGCTATTGTGTAAATTTGTGTGCAGACAATTTTTTCAAATGTTGAATTATTCACTTGATTGGCCTTAATGTCTCCTCCTGAAACACCTCAATATGGTGCGATTATTATCAATATATGGAGGGCTAATAAAAACGTGGAGAAAAAATAACTGCAGCTGGATTTTTCAAAAGGGAAAGGATAATTCTCTAACTACTAAAACATTAGTAGTTAAAAAAGTTAAGATAAGGGTAATAAAGCCTTGTGCTTCAGGGCTTTGCAAACGGGGTTAGGAAGTAATTATTTTAAATTCTTTTTTGCTATTACGTAATTTAACTCTCGTTAATAAAGGACCCAATTTTCAAAGGCAATGAAAGATGCAGCCAGAAACCAGAGGAGAGTTGAAAAAAGGAGAAGTTAGTCCTCAGCTTGCTTCAATGCTTCCCAAAAAACCCCCCCAGACACTTATTTGCATCTTCCAGCTCCTACGATAAAATATTTTCCCCTTCACAAATGTCAATTTGTCGAAGCAAAAGCATTTCCCTGTAATGCAGGAGCACTCACTCAGGTTTCTGAGGTCCCAAGTACCTCACTTGGAGGCACTGAGCTGCATTCATCTCTAATTTATAGGTCCCCCTGATGAATTAAGTGATTTCAGTTGCTCACTCCCTTTAAACACAGGATTCAGAAGCACAGGGAAGGACCATCTGTGATGTGGGAAGTGACACTGAGATTCTGCTCTGGAGACTGACTGTGCTGAGACCAGTGTTCTGGGGAAACTCCACAGGAATTGTCCTTTACTGGACTCCTCTGCTCATCTGCCTGCTCTGGGTGGCCCAGGACACTGCCAGGAACAACCAGCTCTATGAATCCTCAGATCTCATATAGAATCATATAGATTCTGTGACTCTGCCAGGGAACAACCACCTCAATGAATCCTCAGATCTCAGCTCATCACAGACATTTTCTTCCAGTCTCACCACTAACTGTGCAAAGGACCATGATTTCTCCAGCTTAACATCATTCATTCTCCTTGCGTGCAACATAATTTGTTGTATTTTGGTGTATTGGTGCTTTTCTTCCCTCTCAGTTTTGCGTCCTGTAGCAACAGTCACATATTGGAAAGAGAATATATTTACCTGAGATGTTCCTCATCTCTAGTATTGCTCTACCTGGATGGTGTTTCAGTGTAATTACTGGCATTTCAAAATCTCCTCTGGTATAAAATTAACTCCATTCTCAGATTTTTCCAGTATCTGAAGGGGGCCTATGTAAAGGCAGGGGAAGGTCTGTTCAAAAGGGTTTGTAAGGACAGGACAAGGAGTGATGGTTTTAAGCTGGGAAAGGAGAGATTTAGACTGGATAGTAGAAAAAAGTTCTTTACCATGAGGGTGATAGATCAGTGGAATGGGCTGCCCAGAGAGGGGGTGGAGGCCCCATCCCTGGAGTCCTTCAAGGTGAGGCTTGATGGGGCTCTGAGCAGCCTGCCCTAGGTAGAGATGTCCCTGCTGGTGTAGGGAGGTTGGACCAGATGAGCTCTAGAGTCCCTTTCAGCCTGAAACAGTCTATGATTCTCCCATTCAAGTTTTTGTCTTGCTCTCCCTCAGTCTATCCATTCTGACAGTGCCATTTTTAACACCACCATGGAATCCAAGGTCTCAGTGGTAAATTAGCACTGCAGGGCAAGGTCCTTTCCTGGCTTCATCTTCCCCTCATGGGAGGGAAGGGCTCATCTTCCCAACACTTCTGCTTCTCAGAAGGGTTGCAATAAACAACAACTCAGAACCTTCGTTCCCCTTCCCCCAACCCAGGAGCTCGAGCAGCCCCCTTGGTGTCCTGTGATAACCCTCCCCCCATGAAGCCATCAGGAGGCACAGAGGTAGTTCTGATGGAAGAAACCTGTACCATGAATAATTGAGGAACTGAATGGAAGCATTCAAATTGCCTCAGCCATGCACCACACCAAGTGTTCAAACACAGGGAGCTACTGAAGTGCAATAATCACCTGCTGTAATTAAGAGCAGCCATTGGAGAGTCTGATCAAGCTGTCAGAGGTGCTGCAGTGTCTCCTTTCCCCGGGTTCCCCTCCCCTCCTTGTTTCCACTACACTGCTCAGCCTTAAGAGAATGGCTCTAATTAAAACAACTTTCTTGCATTTTCAGACAAAAGCTGAGCCCAAGCCCCTTGTCTCTGGGAAGCTGACCAGGCTCTCCCCACGTGTGCAGGAACGTGTGCTCCTGTGCAGCCAGAAGTGGAGGCAGATATAGAGGAATCCAGAGACATTTCTGTCTCAGGCCCCTCTGCAGGTTTCACCCTCACCTCCCAGCTTCAAGCTCCTACAAGGTTTAATTTGATTTCCCTGCAGTAGTAAATCTTCATCCGGGGGAGCATCTTTGCAGCACCTCCTGCTTATCCTTCATGTTGTGTAGAGCAAGTGTGTGTGTCCATTTGGGATACCTCTTTATTCTAGTGAGAATGTCAGAGTCATAGAATGGTTTCAGGTTGGAAGGGACCTCCAAAGGTCACCTAGTCCAACCTCCCTACAATAAGCAGGGACATCTCTACCTAGGGCAGGTTGCTCAGAGCCCCATCAAGCCTGACCTCGAATGTCTCCAGGGATGGGGCCTCCACCCCCTCTCTGGGCAACCTGTTCCACTGATCAACCACCCTCATAGTAAAGAACTTTTTCCTGATGTCTAATCTAAATCTCTTCTTCTCTAGTTTAAAACCACTGCCCCTCATCCTATCACTACAAGCCCTCTCCAGCATTCTTGTAGCCCCCTTCAGATACTGAAAGGCTGCAAGAAGGTCTCCCCGGAGCCTTCTCTTCCCCAGGCTCAACAAGCCCAACTCTCTCAGTCTGTCTTCGTAGGAGAGATGCTCCAGTCCTTTGACGATTGCTGTGGCCTCCTCTGGACATGCTCCAACAGGTCCATACCCTTCTTGTGTTGAGGGCTGCAGAGCTGGACACAGAGCTCCAGGTGAGGTCTCCCCAGGGCAGAGCAGAGGGGCAGAACCACCTCTCTCCATCTCTGGCCACACTTCTTTTGACGCAGCCCAGGATGGCACAAGCTTAGAGGCTGGGAATGGAGTTTCCTGATTCTGCCTCCAAGACCTTCCATGCAAACACCAGTAATTCCTTTGCAGTGATTCACCTTTTTGTGTGTCGATTTATTTGGGTTTTGGAGGAAAAGGGAACTAAAAGTGTGACCTTCCAAACCTTAGCATAAATTCCTGACTCTCCATTCAACAGACTTTTAGCCATGAGCTTACAGGACACCAAGTTGTCTCCCAGGAGTGATGCCTTCAAAAGCTCTTGGTAATTCAAGAGAAAATTTAATGCTGGCATCACCAGGAGTGAAATTAAACCCATACTGCACCCCACTGACAGACTGGACACAAACCCAATGTAAAGGACCAAATTTCTGCAAATAATTTAAACCCATCTAGGTCAGTTCTACTGCCCTGTGAGGAAAGAATTATTCACCTGGAGAAGGTGTTCCAGTAAATAAATCATTAAGTGGGAGAGCAGAATATTTCTGCCCTCACCCACCTCATGAGGAGGATTCGATTTGGTTCTTTCTTCCCCTTGCCTGTTTTGTGTGGAATTGCAGAACATGGCTAAGGGGGATTTTGCTCACTTTGTTTACCAGCTGTGCTGAGTTCAAAGAGGCTGCAGCTGAAAAGCTCACCCAGAAACTACAGAATTGGGGTTATGTCCTTGAAAATAGATTTGTCAAGTTCCCATTTTATTTAACCTCTCTCTAGCTCAGATATCAAATCTTCTCCATTTACAGGCCTAAACACTTCCCCAAGTGTCACCCTGCAGCACTGGGGAGCCAGTTCAGAGATCTGAGATCCCAGCTGTCAGGGCTGTGCTTAAAGATGTCATTGCCATGCTAAAGACTCTGGAATCAGGACTTAATTAGCTGTTTGTTTGACATGAATGAAGAAGAACAGATGATGGATTGTTTGGGTTTCTGTTTCTCTAGAAGTTATCAAGGAAAAAAAAACAAAACGAACTCCCAGACAGCAAGATCTATTTATGACCATAAATGAAGTAGGGTTAACTCTGGAGACACATGGGAAAAGAGCAGAAAATAGCACCAGGATGCTATTTATAATCACAGTTTCATTGAAATAAGCCTGACTGAGAAATACACAGGAAATTACCCAATATCAAGAAAACTAGGACCAGCTTGAAATACTTGACTCACCAAGGGGGAAGGGTTCTATTAAGACCTCAGTTTTAAAAATGTTTTAAAGAATAAGGTCTAGAGGTTTCACACACAGAATCACAGAACCACAGAATCATAGAATCACAGGATGGTTTGGGTGGGAAGGGACCTCAAAGATCATCCACTTCCACCCCCCCTGCCATGGCAGGGACACCTCCCACTAGACCAGGTTGTTCAAAGCCCCATCCAACCTGGCCTTGAACACCTCCAGGGATGGAGCATCCACAACCCCCCTGGGCAACCTGGGCCAGTGTCTCACCACCCTCAGAGTGAAGAATTTCCTCCTCATTTCCAATCTAAACCTCCCCTCTCCATGCACAGAGCCATCCCTGCACTTCCAGACAGCTGGAGACATCCTACAGAAGAAGTCCACAGGGAACCCAACTACCACCTACAGCCCCTCCCTAGAAGGTGACCTGTGGCACTTCTCATCCTCACATGGGGAAGCCACAGCTCAGCAGCTGCCCTATCCACAGAGACGCAACATTTTCCTAGAGACCTGCAAGCCCCAAATCCATCACCTCTTCTCTGCTGTTTCAAGGAACTGTGTAAAAATGCCTGTGAACTAATAATGACTGGCAGGCTCTAAAATGCCCCATGGATTTAGGCTTACAGATGCTCAAGCACATGAGTAACTTTCTCCCTGGGAGACAAGATAAATACAGAAATTGCTCATGAGCCTAAATATTTGCAATTCTGGATCTTCTTTTCTTGCCAAGGGCACTGGCATCCCTGGCTCTTGCTCTTGCCTGTGCTCATCTGCTCTTGCTGTCACCCCGAGGGCTGCAGAGCCCCATGCCTACGTGAGACAAGGTTGTCACAGGTACCTGACATGCTGCAGCACAGAGCTCAACCCAGAAACCCCACGGGTCAGCCTTTTTAGCTTCATGTCTCCTGGATAAGAGGATTATTTCATCTCTCCCCTGCTGCCTCCAGGAAGGGACTGAAACAGCAGGACTGTAAGAGAGGCAGCAGCTTCCCAGCTCTGAGCATCCTGGCTCCAGCATGGGGGCCTTTCACTATTAGTATTTCTCCTCTCGTGTGCCCAGATGTGATTTAGCTCATTGCGTGGCAACATCTGCTTTTGTCTGGCACTGGCACCAGCATCCTTAATTCAGCAGGACTGAGCTGGGAAAGCACCATAGGAAGGAGGGACAAAGCAGGGATGGAAGGAGACCCATGGGCAGAGCAGGGCTGGAGGGAGACCCATGGGCAAGGAGGGTAGGGTTGGAGGGAGAACCATGGGCTTGGCCCATGCAGGATTGACACAGATCTTTCTCAGGCTATTGGGGGGCTTGGAAAAGTGGGACCGTTGAGGTCCTGACAATATCCCATCTGTACAAGCATGGCAGGATTTGGGACCCTCATCTGCTGAGCTGCTGCTCTTTGGGAAGAGAAAGGAGCATGAACCCAACAACCTCATTGAGAAAAAACAGGCAAAAAGAGCTCAATCAGATCCTCAGCTAGACACTGACTGTACCTGCAGGACCTCCCCCAAAGCACAAGCTGAGCTGGAGAATGTTCTTGTCACAGCTGAGGAACTGGAGAGACACAGTGCAGAGATCCCAAGTGACAGCCAAACATGCTCTTGCATCACGAGACCTTTGGCTTTAACAACTCAACTTCCTAACCTGAGACCCCCCTGAAAGCAAAATAATGAGACTTCTCCAACTCACAAAAACCTCATGATGGTCAGTGAGAAAGGAAGATGATTCCTACCAGAGCAGGAGAGCCAGGAAGGCCAGAGGGGTCGTGCTGCTGAGCAGGCAGCTCAGTCATGTCCAACAGAGTCTTGAAGAAGCACCCACAGGCAGGAAGACCGGGCTTGAAAGGGGCTCACCACTCTTGTTCTTCCCCCTGCATAATGGAATCAAGATATTTTTATTATAATTACAATTATTATTTTTCAGACAGATGCAAATGATAATAGAGCTCCTCTACAGTTGCCTGCAAAAATAATATATACGTATTTAAGTGCCAGAACAAGCTATTCCTGAATACAAACTGATGCTAAGTGAGACTTTTCAGCTTCTCCCAAGGGAAAATATGTCTAAACTAAATGCATTTCTCCCATTTGGCATCATTACATCTTAATAGTATTTTGCATTTAAATCCATTCAAGGTGGCATCTAGGTCATCAGCTCCCGTTTTGACCTTTAAGTGGCAGCATGTGTCAATCCTGGCTCAGCAGGGTGCTCTCAGACGTCTGCCTGCTGCTTATTACAGATACAGGATGGATCACATTATGGCCCCTGGCATGAATAATGTGGAGGTACCAAAAATACAATCGCCATGGAAACGGCTTCCTGAGGCTCACAAGGCTGGGTGGGAAAGCCTGGCCTGGGAAGAGGTCAGCTCCACGCTGGTGGTGTTCTGGAGGGGGATGGAGCTGAAGGCTTGGCCAAGCAGCACAGAAAATGCAGCGTCACTAAAGGGTGATGAGTGAAGCCCAGGGCTAAGGGCAGCTCTCCTCTGAGGGTCTTGGTGCAGAGCAAGCAAGTGTGGCCACCCAGGTGCAAGAGGTGCTTTAAGAGACTACTTCCAACCCCTCCAGAAACACCTCTGGTATCCTCCAGGGGACTCTGACATTGGCAGGGTCACCATCAGCACTGAGGGGTTCCAGCTACATCTCCCCAAGTCTCAGTATCTACAAAAGCAAAACACCAGCTCAATGCCCAGTTGGTGTTTCTGTCATTTTTGTATTGTCCCCTCAGCCTACTAGAGATAGGGGAACATTGCATCACTGGCCCATGGCCTCAAGTTGTGCCAGGGGAGGTTTAAGTTGGATATTAGGAAAATTTTTTTACTGAAAGACAGGTCAAGCACTGGACCAGGCTGCCCAGGGAGGTGGTGGAGTCACCATCCCTGGAGGGGTTCAACAAACATGTAGACGTGGCACTTCAGGACATGGTCTAGTGGTCATGGAAGTGTTGAGCCCAACCATAACCCTATCTACCAAGTCCACTGCTAAACCCTGTCCCTCAGCACCACATCTACACATCCAGGGTGAAGTTCCCCATTCCATTGGAGAATTGACCCCCTGTTCTGGAAGGAAACCTGTAATCAGACTATCATTACCTGAGCTTTCAGATTATATCTGGTTTATATTAGGGAAGGCCAGAGGCTGGACAGAGTGAAAGACACAGAAGTCCAGGAAAATGAGAAGTTTCAGATGGGATTTTCAGAAGAGCCCAAGGTTCCATCTCTCTGGCAGTCACACAGTAGTAGCTGTGCAATACAGAAATATTCAACCTATTCAGAAATATTTCATGCCTACTGAGAGGGTAAATTAGTCCAGGCTGAGCTCTATGCTTGTGAAAATAAACTATTATCAGTCATGAATTGATGATATCCTCATGCACTTCTGGATCTCCACAACTCCCTGCAAGGAGGTTGGAGCCAGGTGGGGTCGGGCTCTTATCCCAAGAAACAAGCAACAGAACAAGAGGAAAGGGCCTCAAGTTGCCCCAGGGGAGGCTGAGGTTGGAGCTGAGGAACAATTTGTTGCTGTTTGGGGTTGTTGCGGCTGTGCCAGGCTGGGCAGGGCAGTGGTGGAGTCCCCATCCCTGGAGGGGTTTCCAAGGCATGGAGATGTGGTGCTGAGGGCCAGGGGTTAGTGGTGCTGGGTTAATGGCTGGACTTGATGATTTTGAAGGTCTCCTCCAACCAGAACATTTCCATGATTCTATGATCCTGTGATTCCAAGCCCCCCTCAGCCATGCAGGTGAAGGATGACCCAACACCAACAGCCATGCAGTGTCTGGGTGCACTCTGCCAAGTGAAGCAACATCACCTCTTTACACCACATCCAGGTGAGTCTATTTTCCTTGGAACAACTCCACCATTGCTCTCCCATGGCTGTGAGTTATGAGCTGATGAAAGTTCAGATACATCACCCCAAGCATCAGTCCCAGCCTGGCTGAGCAGGACAGTTCATCACTGGGCTTTCACCATTCTGGGGCAAACATCTCTTGGCTTTTAGTGGGTGCCATTCTTCCATTCCTCACAGCAAAGGGGAGCACAAGCAATGAAGGGCTCTTCCTCCCCTGGCAGGCTCTGCAGCAGCACGTTGCAGGAGCCCCTGCTCAGCTCCGAGGTCTCTCTGCTGTAGCTCCTTATGACTAATTCATGATTCATTACTCTTTCGGGGTTGAGAATTGAGAGAAGGCCATTAAGTAACTGGAATGCATATTTATTCAAGACTAAACAGATGTTGTGGAGACGAGGCTGGAGATAACAAGTCAGCGAGAGGCGCTGGGTTTTTAAAGGCAAACCAGCAGCCAGCACAGAGGGAGGCTGCAGAGCCAGCCAAGGAGCTCAGAAGCATGTGAGAAGAGTCTCCTGGCCTCCTCACAAAGGGGATGGGGACAGATGGATTTCCAGCATCACCCAGGAGCCAACCCCATGGGAATGGACCTTGTGTTACAGGCTTCCTAGCGTGCGAGGCAGCTGGAGGGCTGGTCCTGCACCTCTGTCCTGCACCACCCAGGAGGAGACAGGATCATTTATGGCCAGCTGAGGATCCAACTCTTCATGTTTTGTTAAATTCCAATCTTTCCATCCACCATTTCTGATGAATATTATGAGACTCCCTTTTTTTTCTCCTCTCTCCATTTCTCAAATGTCAAGTAGATCTTTTACAGCAGCTCTTAAGAAGATAAAGGGGATTAAAGGATCATTTTATCCTATTTAAAGTTAGCTCTGAGACGATAGGAGTAAACAGGCACATTTTAAAGGATGTTAATCTCAGCTCTTTCTTATCCCCCTTTCTCCTTTTCTTTTTTCTTCTTCGCTAGCAAAATTCCACTTTACTGGATGTATTCACTTTTGTGGCTGAAATGATTGCAAGGAGGCAAATTCAGCCACCCTTTCTCCTCACTTCAAAAAGCAAACACAAAATGTCACTCCTGATTGCAATATTAAACCTAAGTTTAAATTGGGCTGCCAATCATTGGCTTAGATTTTTCTGCTACAAAGATGGAGGAAATCAGAGGGAAACAAAAAGCTTGTGGGCAAATGGAGGGAGCCCATCCCTGCCACCAGCACCCAGAGAGCAAAGGGACTGCTGCTTAGCAGCTGAATAATGGAAATAATGTTGTTTAAAGAAAACCAAGGCCCAGAAATAAGAGCTTTGGACTATTTGTGGGGATTTCAAAATAAGCTGTCAGGAGGTTGGGAGACAGAGGCAGCCTCATTACCCTCTAAGGAGGGATGGATGCCTCACACAAACTTGAACTAAACTCCTACCAGTAGCATTTTTAACCTAAGTTGAATTATTGCTAGTAAAAGGTACCAGATGAGTATCTTGTTGCCCTCCTTTGGGATGGGGTCAAGAGAGGAACCTGATTTCTCCTGTAGTCAGAAACGTCACACTTGGCCTTGAAGATGCTTTATAGGACTGGGTCAGAAGGGCAGCCCTGGCCCTGTCCCAGCTCCTGCCCTCCCTGCTGGAGGTCACCACAAGGTTTGCTGCTGGTTCCTGCCTCCTGCCTGCAAAGCAGGCAACGGGAACACAGAGGGACCACCTCTCTGCTCTGGAGTGTCTCAGGGGTGAGCTGACAGCTGAGGGTGGTGATGGAGCTGCCAGACTCAAGTGGCAAAAGTGTGCTTGAAGTTCCCTGGGGTGTTTTTCCAAGCAATAGGTGACCTCTGAAACAAAACCTCCTGGTCATCTGCAAGTCTGGACCACCCTGTGCAATCCTGGCCAGCACCAGTGGATGAGGGGGATGCTCTTCACTCCTGAGGAGGAACAGACTGACCGCAAGTGAATCCTGTTTGGATCTCTCAGCAGACTCTGAATAATCAGGCCTATTATTCTCCCTGATAAGAATAAAGAAATGTTTGCATTGCAGGAGGATTTCTCCTGCACTGAATTATGTGCTTTAATTGCTGCTTCTGTGAACACCACCCTGAGATTTGATGAGCCAGCAGCACTCACTCCTCCTCAAACATCATCCCCAGGAACCCAAACCCAGTGTGAGCTGTATCATCCAGATGCAATTTGCAGGAGGAAGTGTCATTACAAAGCAGAAGGAGGGAGATGGCTTCCAGAGAGCTGCCAGTAGCTCTGCTGTGAAGCTGCCTAGAACATCACTTTAACCAGCCAAGCATCCGTTGGCTGGAGGAAGCCAGACCCACTAAGGATGGAGCTGCTCCTGTTGTGATGCAGATGAAAATAGAATCATGGAATCACAGAATGCATTGAGTTGAGACCCTCAAAGGCCATCTAGTCCAACTTCCCTGCAGCCAGCAGGGACATCTCTAACTAAATCTAGTTGCTCAGAGCCCCATCAAGCCTGACCTTGAACATCTTCAGGGATGGAGCCTCCACCACCTCTACATCCCTCCTGCCAGGGCAGTCAAGAGATCCCAAGCCAGATCCCCTCCTACACCTCTGTGAGAGCAGGAGGCACTTCAGTAGTACAGGACACACAAGATTCTCCTTTTTCAAGTGAGACATGGACAGGTCCCAGGCACCACCATCCCACCTGTCAGAGAGGCACCCACAAAATAAAAAGCAACAACTATTAAGATAGGGATTTATTAACCCAGCACTCCTAAGGACATAACACAGGTTCAGATGTCCATCAGGAATTTGTCTACTACACAATTAACAGCCAAACATCAAAAGAAAAAAAAAAGACAAACCAAAATGGGCACAGACTCACCACCAAAAGGGAAACCTCTCACACAAATGCCCAAACTCATCACTCACCAAATAGAAGGTGAAGTTTACAGGGGAGGATCCAGCTGCCATAGACTACCACTCTGCAAAGAACCAGCTCAAGTGGTTCTTAGGTGGAACTGAAGGAGTCTCCTTCTCTGGAGACATTCAAAACCCACCTGGACATGTTCCTGTGTAACCTCATCTAGGTGATCCTGCTCCAGCAGGGGGATTGGACTAGATGATCTTTTGAGGTCCCTTCCAATCCCTGACATTCTGTGATTCTGTAACTCCATTTATACCCAAGCTGAGGGTGCACTGTGGTCATTCTAATTGGCTAAAAGGGACAAGCCCAAACAAAACAGGCCAAGGGTCTAGACCCTGAGGGGCCAGTTAATTGGCCCTCAAGTGCAGCTTGTTACAAACCATTCTGACACACCTTGTTTTGTTTGTGAGGGCAGCTGTACCTGCCACACCACCCCTCAACCTGCAGTCAGTCATAGAATCATAGAATGTTTGAGGCTGGAAGGGACCTCTAGAGCTCATCTGGTCCAACCTCCCTACNACTGCTGCTTAGCAGCTGAATAATGGAAATAATGTTGTTTAAAGAAAACCAAGGCCCAGAAATAAGAGCTTTGGACTATTTGTGGGGATTTCAAAATAAGCTGTCAGGAGGTTGGGAGACAGAGGCAGCCTCATTACCCTCTAAGGAGGGATGGATGCCTCACACAAACTTGAACTAAACTCCTACCAGTAGCATTTTTAACCTAAGTTGAATTATTGCTAGTAAAAGGTACCAGATGAGTATCTTGTTGCCCTCCTTTGGGATGGGGTCAAGAGAGGAACCTGATTTCTCCTGTAGTCAGAAATGTCACACTTGGCCTTGAAGATGCTTTATAGGACTGGGTCAGAAGGGCAGCCCTGGCCCTGTCCCAGCTCCTGCCCTCCCTGCTGGAGGTCACCACAAGGTTTGCTGCTGGTTCCTGCCTCCTGCCTGCAAAGCAGGCAACGGGAAAGAGCAGGGACCACCTCTCTGCTCTGGAGTGTCTCAGGGGTGAGCTGACAGCTGAGGGTGGTGATGGAGCCGCCAGTCTCAAGTGGCAAAAGTGTGCTTGAAGTTCCCTGGGGTGTTTTTCCAAGCAATAGGTGACCTCTGAAACAAAACCTCCTGGTCATCTGCAAGTCTGGACCACCCTGTGCAATCCTGGCCAGCACCAGTGGATGAGGGGGATGCTCTTCACTCCTGAGGAGGAACAGACTGACCGCAAGTGAATCCTGTTTGGATCTCTCAGCAGACTCTGAATAATCAGGCCTATTATTCTCCCTGATAAGAATAAAGAAATGTTTGCATTGCAGGAGGATTTCTCCTGCACTGAATTATGTGCTTTAATTGCTGCTTCTGTGAACACCACCCTGAGATTTGATGAGCCAGCAGCACTCACTCCTCCTCAAACATCATCCCCAGGAACCCAAACCCAGTGTGAGCTGTATCATCCAGATGCAATTTGCAGGAGGAAGTGTCATTACAAAGCAGAAGGAGGGAGATGGCTTCCAGAGAGCTGCCAGTAGCTCTGCTGTGAAGCTGCCTAGAACATCACTTTAACCAGCCAAGCATCCGTTGGCTGGAGGAAGCCAGACCCACTAAGGATGGAGCTGCTCCTGTTGTGATGCAGATGAAAATAGAATCATGGAATCACAGAATGCATTGAGTTGAGACCCTCAAAGGCCATCTAGTCCAACTTCCCTGCAGCCAGCAGGGACATCTCTAACTAAATCTAGTTGCTCAGAGCCCCATCAAGCCTGACCTTGAACATCTTCAGGGATGGAGCCTCCACCACCTCTACATCCCTCCTGCCAGGGCAGTCAAGAGATCCCAAGCCAGATCCCCTCCTACACCTCTGTGAGAGCAGGAGGCACTTCAGTAGTACAGGACACACAAGATTCTCCTTTTTCAAGTGAGACATGGACAGGTCCCAGGCACCACCATCCCACCTGTCAGAGAGGCACCCACAAAATAAAAAGCAACAAATATTAAGATAGGGATTTATTAACCCAGCACTCCTAAGGACATAACACAGGTTCAGATGTCCATCAGGAATTTGTCTACTACACAATTAACAGCCAAACATCAAAAGAAAAAAAAAAGACAAACCAAAATGGGCACAGACTCACCACCAAAAGGGAAACCTCTCACACAAATGCCCAAACTCATCACTCACCAAATAGAAGGTGAAGTTTACAGGGGAGGATCCAGCTGCCATAGACCACCACTCTGCAAAGAACCAGCTCAAGTGGTTCTTAGGTGGAACTCCATTTATACCCAAGCTGAAGGTGCACTGTGATCATTCTAATTGGCTAAAAGGGACAAGCTCAAACAAAACAGGCCAAGGGTCTAGACCCTGAGGGGCCAGTTAATTGGCCCTCAAGTGCAGCTTGTTACAAACCATTCTGACACACCTTGTTTTGTTTGTGAGGGCAGCTGTACCTGCCACACCACCCCTCAACCTGCAGTCAGTCATAGAATCATAGAATGTTTGAGGCTGGAAGGGACCTCTAGAGCTCATCTGGTCCAACCTCCCTACACCAGCAGGGACATCTCTACCTAGGGCAGGCTGCTCAGAGCCCCATCAAGCCTGACCTTGAAGGACTCCAGGGATGGGGCCTCCACCCCCTCTCTGGGCAGCCCATTCCAGTCCTCCCCCTGCCTCTCCACTCCAAGAACCTACAGTTGCCACAGTTCAACCAGCACATGGGATCAGAGCAGCCCAGGGGAGGTGGAACATNCTAAAAGGGACAAGCCCAAACAAAACAGGCCAAGGGTCTAGACCCTGAGGGGCCAGTTAATTGGCCCTCAAGTGCAGCTTGTTACAAACCATTCTGACACACCTTGTTTTGTTTGTGAGGGCAGCTGTACCTGCCACACCACCCCTCAACCTGCAGTCAGTCATAGAATCATAGAATGTTTGAGGCTGGAAGGGACCTCTAGAGCTCATCTGGTCCAACCTCCCTACCCCAGCAGGGACATCTCTACCTAGGGCAGGCTGCTCAGAGCCCCATCAAGCCTCACCTTGAAGGACTCCAGGGATGGGGCCTCCACCCCCTCTCTGGGCAGCCCATTCCAGTCCTCCCCCTGCCTCTCCACTCCAAGAACCTACAGTTGCCACAGTTCAACCAGCACATGGGATCAGAGCAGCCCAGGGGAGGTGGAACATGGGGGTGACCAAACCTTTCCAGGAGGGAGATGCTGGTGTGTTCTGGGCACTCAGTGGGGGTGGGTCTGATGGCAGCAGGGTCAGCATGAGATGTTGGTGCAGGAGCTCTTGGCTGGCATCAGGTGCTGGTGCTCCAAGCCAGGAGAGCAGGGCTCACCTAGATGTGCTGCTCACTCTCCCTGAGAGCTTAAGATTTGTTCCTTCTTTGTTTATTTCCCTTAATCTAAAATACAACTCATGGAGACTGAAACGTGTGTTTTACTCTTTGCCTGAGAACCACAACAAAGAAAAACAATTGCAAAGGAAGCTACATTTCACTTGCCAGCTTTCAAGGGATTATTACCAATGACAGAGAAAAAAATAACAGCTTTTGAAACTTAGGGGAAAACACTTTGACAGTATCCCTATTAAACAGCTTCCCTTGTCTTTAAGCTGCAGTAATTATGTTCACTTAATACAAGACAGTAAAATATTTACAAACAACACAGGGGATTAAATGAAGTTTCCAGCTGTGGTCTGGCTGTACCTCCAGCACTGCCTTTGCTGGAGCCTCCTGGGAGCTTGGCTGCTCCACTTTGGGGCATCTCAAGACAAGAAAGATATTGAGATGCTGAAGCAGGTCCAGAGAAGGGCAACCAAGCAGGTGAAGGGTCTAGAGCACAAGTCTGGTGAGGAGCAGCTGAGGGGTTGTGTAGTCTGAAGAAGAGGAGACCTTGCTCTTGACAACTACCTGAAAGCAGCTTGTAGAGAGGTGGNGCTAAAGAGCCCCAGCTCCCTCAGCCTTTCTTCATAAGGGAGATGGACCTGTCAGGGAGAAGTCTCACCTGGGCTCACTGAGAGCCTGGCACATCCCCACAACAGCCAGGCCTTGGTCCTCAGGCAGTGTGAGACTCCCCTTCCCAGCATCTCCTTCCCCAACACAACTGAGCTCCTTCACATCTGCTCTGCACGAGGTGCTGGCTCCAGGAGCTGTGAGGCAGCTGGGCCAAGTGTCCCGTCAGGAACAGCCCCCCTCTGCCAGGGCTGGGCAAAGGGGAGTCTCTCTCTACAAAGAGTCTCTCCAGTTTTTCCCCACTTTGCTCCATCCCTTTCTCTGCTGTCTCTGTCCCTGCTGTCCATCTCCCAGGAACACTTCACAGCAAGCTCCACCAGCCTGAAGCCCCATCAGCCCCCACGTAGCTCAAATCACACAAACCCACAACAATCCAGTGCTCACAGACCTGATTCTCCTCTGCCAGAGGAAGATGAATCAAATCCACCTTTAGTAATTCATTCATTCACAAATAACAGCCTAGACCACTACTGGGGTCATTAACACTGATCATCACGTGGGTGAAAAACATCCTCCATTAATATGAAAATATCTTTTTTTTTTTTTCCAGTGAGGGAGTCTAAACTTTGGTAGCCATAAGAATTACCCAGGACATTCTGGAGGAACGATTGTCAAACAAACACTACCCTGGCTTATCAGGGACTGTCACAAGCCAAGCTCCAGCACAGCCTCTCTCAGAGGAAAGCTGCAGAGACAGCAAGGACTGAGCACACAGCAGCACATCGATCCCACAGCCTGGAGCCTGGCAGATAAAGACTTGAGGAAAAGGTTCCAAAAAGAAAAAAAAGAAAATAATTTGGCCATATATTATCACAGACAATAGAGCAGCACACACAGCCACAGCTCGCCACCAGACCCCACTGGTGCTTTCGGAGGGGGGCTCGTGGCTTGAGTGGTGCCACTGCAGAGCACAGATATCTGGCTGGGGAAGGAATAAAACACTGCAGAGAGTGGAGAAGAATCAGCCTGTGGCTACAGTGTGTTTGCTTGGAGTGTGTGACACAAGCCAAATGGTCCCCCCCTTTCCTCCTGCTCCCCTCTTTATCAGTCCTGTTGACACACAAGCTCTTGGCTGGCTCCTCTGCCAAAGAAACAAGTTGGGGATTTTTGTTGTTGGGGGGGTTTTTTCACAAAATAAGCCCAAGTCCTGCCAGTGCCCATGTGCTGTACACAACGTGCAGGGCAGCCAGACTGGGGCCCCTCGGAGCTGTGCTGGGAGCACTGGGCCCTCCAAGGGGACTTTGCTCCAGTCACTGCTATCGGTGTATTCTGGTACGTGCCTGCTACAGCTCAGCTCTGAGGACACAGATTCCTCTTTCCTCACAGAATTCCCCCCACAGAGATGGCCAAAGGCTTTTCAGAAAAATTGACCCAAATGAGGTTTTATTGCCTCTCTAAGATGGCAATGGGGGATGCTGCACAAAGGGAGAGGCAGACAAGGGACTAAGCAGTGATGGAGGGATTGAGGAAAGGGTAATGGAGATGCTGGAGAGGTTTTCCTGTTCCTGCTGGCTACTTTTCTGGGTAACCATCTACTTTCCTCCCAGCACTTTTTCTGGGAGCTCCACGGTAGGACTGGGGGGAATGGGTCAAAACTAGAGGGGGGGGGATTCAGATGAGACATTAGGAAGAAGTTCTTGCCCAGGAGGGGGGGGAGACACTGGCACAGGTTGCCCAGAGAGGTGCTGGAAGCCCCATCCCTGGACATTTGGAAGGCCAGGTTGGATGGGGCTGTGAGCAACTGATGTAGTGGGAGGTGTCCCTGCCCATGGCAGGGGGTTGGAACTGGATGATCTTTAAGGTCCCTTCCAACCCTGACAGTTCTATGATTCCATGACTCTAAGGTGCCCCCCTGCAGCCCCCACAACCTGGAGCTGCTCCATCCACAGCCTGTGTCCCTGTGCTGGAGCTCGCCTGGCCCTCACAGGGCTGGTGTGAAGAAGGAGGTAAGAAAGATGATGAGGACCTGGACCACACAGGCATGAAGGGCTGTGGAAGCACCACAGAGAGTGCCTTCAAAAACATGTTAGAGACAGAGCTGAGCCTGGCCAGAAGCAGAGAATGGCTGTGCTGTGTGCTGGCAGCTAAGGCAAGACCCTGCCCTGAAAAACTGCAATTAAAATGGAAAAGACTGAAAAACAGGGCCCAGAGCCATCCTTGGACCATTTATTACCTGTTGCCTCAGGCCACGGGGTTGTTCACATCCAGTCTCATCAAAGCAGCTCTGCAGACTGAGTGTCTCAGTGTCTTCCAGAGACACGCTGAACGGGTGCTTCAACTGAGTAAAGCCCAATTGAATAAAGCCCATTTTATCTCTGAATGAGCATGTCCACAGACGTACCTAATATGGTTTAACCAACCCACTTGCGAAGTTAATTTGGATTAATTTTCCCGCAAACTTGTAAGGAGAGGAGTCCTGCATCAGCACTGGCCTGGAAAGTGTAAGGGAAACGACCTCTCCATTAACCTGCTGTCACCAGCTCCTGTCTCAGCCCATGAGCACAGCTCCTTTTCCAGCACTTTACCAGTGCTGGGAGAAAATCACACCACGGGCACTAAATTATTCTGCCACCGGCCACAAAACTTGGGCCACGCAGATGGATTTTAAATCACCACGCCGGGCTAAAGAGGTCTTCTGCAACAAGTACCTCACCCATAATTGGGAATTTCTTTAATACCTTCTTGATTGATTTCTTTATTAGCCTCTGACGAAGTTTAACCCAGCAAACAGCATCGATCCCCGAGGCCCCGGGCTGGGCCCGGCCACCCCATGCTGCTGAGGAGTAGGTTGGCTTCTCAAATTGAATTACAGTTATTGTTCTGCTGGTAGCATCTTTTGATGCCTCCCCGTGACAGATGGCTCTCTAAATGATAGCAGATTTGTATTTCATTAGGACACTTAGTCAAAAGATCAATATCTCTGCCACGCACCTTGCTGAGAATACACCCCCCGACCAGCCCGGCCTAATGCGATTTCGGCAGCACTAGCTACACAGCAGACACATGTTTTATTTGTAATAATGTCTCATTGATTCCCAAAGAGCAGCCCTGGAAAACCAAGAGCTCTTATTGTGGCACTTCATCTTCTCCTCTGCGTTGGTGGGTGCTGTGAAGGAAGGTGGGCAGAGCCAGGAGACAACATCCCTGCTCCAGAGCCTGGCCCAGCTCTGGCTCCAATCTCCATTGCCCTCTTGTGGTCCTCGAGCAATATCTCAGCTGAGAAGAGCCCTCCACAGACCCCTTTCTAAATCACGGCCCAAGGAGGCTGGTTTTGTCTTCCAAGAAAGGCAAAATATTTCAAAGAGGCTTTGTTTTGTTTAACACCTTCCCACTCCCTCTCATTGTTCCATCCTTCCACTCCCCCTGTCTTCAGCAGCAGCATCGATTCCCTTCAGGAGTAACTTCAGAGTCTGTTCCAGGCCCTATTGATTGATCTGGGTTGTAATGAGCCTTTTCAGTGGAAGCAGCAGCACATAAAAAATTGGGTTTAAACCTCTCCCTTATGGTGCATTGATTGAGTGTGATTAAAAGTGGATAGAAGGTTGTAGCCATTTGCTGCTTGGTGCACAAATATCACCACAGAAAACGCTGGAAATGAGGTTTCCAAAATTGCTGGTAGCATTTAATGATATAACAAGCAAAGGGGATGTGCTGTCCTCTGGGTTAACTGGGCTGGTGGGGAGAGGAAGACTCCTTCATGTCTGGGGAGGAAGGGCAGGAATACTGAGGAGCTCCTGCCCTGCTGGAGACATGATCTCCAGGACATGAATCATAGAATCATGGAATTGTCAGGTTGGAAGGGACCTTAAAGATTATCCAGTTCCAAGCTCCCTGCCATGGGCAGGGACACCTCTCACTAGATCAGGTTGCTCAGAGCCCCATCCAGCCTTAAAAACTTCCAGGGAAATCCACCTCCTCAGAGCATGGTGATGTTTACCAGCTGTCTTAGGTTTAAATAATCTCAATGAAAATCTCAAATGTGAATTTATTTATGGAGAGGATGTGACCAGTGCAATCTGGAAACGAAGCAACAAGCACTGAGATGGCCCCATATAAAATGTAAATCATAGAAACGTAGAATCATTTTGGTTGGGAGACCTTCAAGATCATCAAGTCCAACCATTCCCCCATCCCTGCCAGGGCACCACTAACCCCTGGCCCTCAGCACCACATCTCCACACCTTGGAAACCCCTCCAGGGATGGGGACTCCACCACTGCCCTGCCCAGCCTGCCACAGCCACAACAACCCCAAACACCAACAAATTGTTCCTCAGCTCCAACCTCACCCTCCCCTGGGGCAACTTGAAGCCATGTCCTCTTATTCCTTGGGAGAAGAGCCCGACCCCACCTGGCTCCAACCTCCTCTCAGAGAGTTGTGCAGAGCCAGAAGGTCTCCCCTGAGCCTCCTTTGCTCCAGGCTCAACCCCCCCAGCTCCCCCAGCTGCTCCTCACCACACTTTTCTCCCTACACTCCTGACATACAGATGTCAGCTTAGATGAAGTCTCACAATCCCCACATTCCAAACCTGGCACAGATCCCCAGCCACCAACACCTTGTAGCATCATCCATGGAACATCCCACCTGCCCTCACATTTGCCAGCAGTGGGAGAAGCACTTTTCCAGCAGGACTTTGGTTTCCACCTCCACACCTCACCCAGCTGGTTTCACAGAGGACTCCTACACTGTAGACATGGTGCTGCCAGAGCTGAGTCTTGCACTGGGGGCACTGGCCACGTGTACCTCCACACACACCCGTGTCCCCCAGTGCCACCACCCATGTCCCACCACTGCCTCCACTGCTGTCACTTCTCATTCACGTCTGGATCACTGACATCAGTCCCAGGCCTCCCCTTCTCTGGGCGTGCTCAGTTTTCAGGAGCCTTTGACACTTTGAGAGAGAGAGAGAGGGAAAAAAATCTCCTAGTCTTGTAAAATGTGTTTTATATTGAGCAGTGCTCACAGCTTCATGAATTGCAAAACCATTTGAAAATGTTGGTATTACAGGAAAATCTGTTCTGGTTCACTGCCTCTGCCACTAAAACCCATCCGTGCTCCTTGCCAACCCAATTAAAGCCCACCCTTAAGACTGGAATCCTGAATCATCATTTCTGGGCCAGTCTCCACTCCCCTAAACAAATATTCCATCTCCCAGCACAATTTAGGGAGCACGGAGGGAGAGTCAGAAGTATGGGGAGCGTGTTTGTCAGAGAAAAGGCAGAAGAAACCCAAGAAGCACATTCTCTGTAATACAATAACTCTCCAGTTTCATTTCCTCTCTTTTGTGTATGGAGTGGCAGGAATAGCAGCATCAAAAGCCTTGAGGGAAGAGAACTTTTGACCCATCCCTGACTTGCCATCATAAAGCCTCCTGGCCCCAAAGTCCCCATTATAGTTTGGACTTTGAAGAGCAATAAAGGATGTCAGGCTGACAAATATATGTTATCAGAAGAGATTTCTTCTTCAGTTTACAAGATGATTCCCCAGTTTTATTGCACCTCTCCGGAGGTCCCAGACTATGAGCTGTTATTTTTCTGCTCCCACTCTGAGAGATGAACAAACAGCTTCTATATGAGGTTTGTGCCCAGAGTAGCTGTCACTCCAGGATTAAAAATGTTAATGGATAAATCTTAAAAGCTCAATGACTGACAGCATGAAAGCAGACAGCTAAGAAAAGAGGGAGATATAGATGAGAACACTGATTCAGGCTAATAGGGACACATGCTGCTTGGACATCAAACTCCAGATTCTGCCATCAACTGACTTCAGGGTGTGGAGCTGCACCATGACTGCTCCCAACACCATTCTGTACCATGACAACCACCCATCTCCACCAGCAGAAGGACACAGACCTTTGCTATAATAGCTCCAAACTTCAGATGCTTCTAGAAACCTGGAATTTTGCAGAAAAATCCTCATGATACTTCATGGTGAGAATTATCACATCATTATCACACTTACTCATGTCTCAGCTGCTCTTAAAGTCCCCAGTGATAACCAGGACAACCCAAGCCATATGAACTTTCAGTACTGGTCTTGAAGTGATGAGTAAACAGAAAATTGAAGGCAAGTGCTTGGCTGAAGAAATGGAAGCTCCTCTCTTCTACAGCATGCCCTGGATTTCCCTCTCTTGGTACCCTAACCCAAGGCTGACAAAAGTATGTGATCACTTCACTGATTGTGCATCTTATCCAATACCACAGGGAGGGTACAGGGGAGACCCAGGGAGAGGCAGCTCCACTCTGTGGTTACAGCCCCATGAGCATGATTCTGGTGAAGGAGAAAGGAAAAATAACAGAAAAATTCTCATTCCTGTCACTGGGACAAGGGTTCCTTTCACAGCCTTCCTTCTCTCCTTTAACTCCCATAAAACAGGCACATGAACAGGGACAAGAAGTCAGATTTAAGCTCTGCCCTGCTGAGCAGCCCCATTAGCTGGAATAGGGCTGCCCTGAAGTAATTTCTCTGCTCTATTCAAACGTATGAGAAAGCAGCCCTAGAAAGTGTCCAGAATGGCTGGGGAATGGTCACTGCTTGTCCTGCCAATGTGTCAGAAGCTGTCTCTACAGACTCTGCAAACTCCATGGCTTTGACATGAGAGTGGCCACACTGGAGCCTGGACCCAGCATCACAGAATGGTCCAGATTGGAAAAGACCTTCAAGATCATCGAGTCCAATCATTAACCTCACACTGACAAGTCCTTGACCAAACCATATCCCCAAGCACTATGTCTGTATGTCTTTTAAACCCCTCCAGGGATGGGGGCTCCACCGCTGCCCTGGGCAACCCCTTCCAATGCCTGAGAACCCTTTCAGTAAAGAAATTCTTTCTAATATCCAATCTAAACTTCCCTTGGCACAACTTGTGGCTGTTTCCTCTTGTCCTACCACTTGTTCCTTGGTTGAACAGACCGATCCCCACCTCTCTACAACCTCCTCTCAGGTAGTTGTGATAAGGTCTCCCTTGAGCCTCCTTTTCTCTGACCCAGAGCCAGACTGAAGAAGCCTCAGCTGGACAGTGGACAACATCTGTCTGCATCAGCATCAGGTCAACCGTTGGCTTTGACCAGCCAGGGGTCTGGACCGTGTGTGGTTTTTTCTCCCCATGCTTCTTCCATGGTGTCACCATGCCCAGTTAAACAGCCACTACACTGTTAATGTAGTTAAGCTGCAGGAGGAGGTGTCTCTGTGCAGACAGACAGACCAGCAGAGCCAGGACAGAGCACACACCACCCCTTCAATCTGCTCTGCTCTCACCTTGCTGAATGCAGCAGCAATATAGTAATTACTTTATCCAAAGGACATCTCCAGGCTCTGCCCTAAACACCCAGATATCTGCTCCCACCCCTCTGCCTGTCGGTGTCCGTGCGTGCACTTGTATTTTATACATTATATATTTGCATGATGAACTGTTTCTTAAGTCTATATTTAATGTATCACACTTTGTAAGTGAGGTATGGACCATAAACAGAGGTTATGTAGGGATAAAAAGGAGCATGGTGGATATTTCAGTAGCTCAGAGCATTGCACCTACTGCCTGAGACACCCCAGCAGAGAAGAGGTTGCAGAAAAACAAGTGTTGGCAGTAAGTGGACGCAGGGGCTGGATGATGGGAGCTGTTCACACCAGCACAGGGTCAGTCACTGGGAGGGGGATGTGCTTGGTGAGCAGAGAGGTGCAATTAGGTGAGTTAAGCACAATAGCAATGAAATACAGCATATTTTCCATTGCAATAAATATGGTAATGATTCTGCTGAAAAATATCATTACTTCACACTCATTTAATTCTGGAAATCTAAATTCACAAAGGAAACACGAAGCCCTTTAATCTCCTGGTAGATAAATAGCCCCATTTTATTTCCACTATTATTTTTTTTATCCTTTTCCAAGACATTTTCTAAGACTTCAGAACATGAGAGCGCAGTTTAATTAACATTATCACATTAAAAAGCCCAGCCAAAATTTTCATGGAGTTTTAATTGAAATATAATACTGTCTCACTTAATTTGGGGTTTTTTTTGTGCACCAAGCATAATGATGAAAACCAGAGTCTGCTGGTGGGATGTGGTGCATTAGCAAAGAGGGTTTATCAGGAGGAGCCGTCTGCATCCTTGGGCTGATCCTTCCTGGCAGGGATGCTCTGTGAGCAGACAGGCACATCCTTTGTGGCTCCTTTGTTCCCACCTCCAAAATGATTGCTCAGCCTCCACAGGTGATGCCAATTACATGCAGGCAGTTTTTGGATGGAGGTTTGTGCACCTGCTTCTCCGCCGTGCCGAGGATAATAAGGCAGCTTTACACTCAAATAACACCTTCCATCAGAGGAGCCCTTTGAAAATGGTACATCCTGTCCCTCAGCAGCCTTTTGGCAAGAGGATTCAAACCTGGGACCTCTGACTACACAACTGCAAGTGTTCAGCTCTGGTCACAGCTGTGGCAATGTTCTCAGCACCTCGTTACAACAAGCCAGCAGTAGAAGGTCACCAGTGCCATGCTGAGTGGTGCCAGGCCCCAGCTATTGATCATGCCCAAAAAAATGGGCAGGAGGTTGTTTGCCCACAGAAAGTGGAAGGAACAAAGCGCCGTGGGTCACCCAGCAGGTCAGTGGCAGAGTCATTGGACCCAGACGTTCCCTTGGCTGTGCCAGCCCAAGAAATAATAGCTGACATTTCCACTGTTCTAGGGGAACTGAGAGGAGGAGGTTTTCCAGGCTGCCCGTGAGTTTGGACAGCACTATCTGGGGCCTGCAAGAAAGCTGGGGAGGGACTTTTTGCAAAGGCTTGTAGGGATACACAGCCCAGTGCTCCAGCTCTGGAGCCACCAGCACANCAGAGTCATTGGACCCAGACGTTCCCTTGGCTGTGCCAGCCCAAGAAATAATAGCTGACATTTCCACTGTTCTAGGGGAACTGAGAGGAGGAGGTTTTCCAGGCTGCCCGTGAGTTTGGACAGCACTATCTGGGGCCTGCAAGAAAGCTGGGGAGGGACTTTTTGCAAAGGCTTGTAGGGATACACAGCCCAGTGCTCCAGCTCTGGAGCCACCAGCACAAGAAATACACGGACCTGTTGTAGAGGGTCCAGAGGAGGGCTACAAAGACAATCAGAGGGCTGGAACATCTCTCCTACAAAGACAGGCTGAGAAAATTGGGTTTGTTCAGCCTGGAGGAGAGAAGGCTCCAGGGAGACCTTCTGGTGGCCTTCCAGTATCTGAAGGGGGCTACAAGAAAGCTGAGGAGGGACTTTTTATGAGGGCTTGTAGGGATAGGATGAGGGGTGATGGGTTCAAACTGGAAGAGGGGAGATTTAGATTGGAAATGAG
>VYZX01017659.1:79440-102394 GCA_013401335.1 Brachypteracias leptosomus
TATATTACAAGTCCACATCCTTCTGTGTTTCTGGCTGGCCACACAATTCCTAGAGAAGCAGGTTGGGGGAAGAGCTAAACTGCTCTCTAGATTTGTAAGCAGGTAAGGTGACCTTAACTGAAATATCTGGTTGGCAAAGGGATATTATGTGTTCTCTTCCTTGGTACAGACAAACATCTTTAATGAATTGCTCGGGAGCATTTTCCACTGTACATTAGGACTGATACCCAAATAACTGTGGTTATGAATTTATATTCTTCCTCAAAGCTCTCAAGTTCTTGGCAAACACAACAAAGGATAGATCTGAAGACCCAACTTCAATTCTCCTTTTTGTTTTCCCCATCCTAAATCAATAGATATATAAAAGTTAGAGATGAAAACAAATCATGATCATGCTGCAGCTTTCAGGGGAAAATACCGTCTACAAGAAAACAAATCAATAAAACTTCATATTCTTGGGCATGGGCTTCTGTTTTGGTCAATAAATGTGCCGTGTTCCGCAGTATATCACAGCTGCCTGCAGCACTTTGCCAATGACTGAGCACAGTTATTTGGGGAGGGGGCAGAAAATGGGAACTCCAGTTGTTAAGCAACTGTATTTCTCCACTGTAATGTGGTTTGCTTTTGAGTGGGGATGATTTGTCCTGCCCACAGGTGGGGCAGGCAGAGCTGAAGCGCAGCTCTGTGCATAGCTGCTCCTCTCAAATAGAAAGGACTTCCTCAGCAAGTACTTTCTGCACTGTTCCAGTTGGGAAGGTTCATTGATTTTAACAGGCAAACTGACAAAAAAAGCAGGTCTGAAGGAAGAAATGGAGGCAGATAGATTAGATTAGATTAGATTGAATCATCTCTTTAATGTTCAAACAGGGCTGACTCAGGAGAGAAAAGCAAATTTTTATAAATACCCAGCAAAACCTCACCTCAGAATGCAGAGCGAGAAGCAAAGAGGCTCCTTTATTCTCTGCAAGGAGGAGGCTGAACTTAATTACGCTGGTTAGAATTCAGGCACGATTCAGACAGGATTTTCTCAATGAATAATAATGGGAAATTACACAGGAGGGGCTGCAGAAAGTGGAAGCAGTTTAAGAAGTCGCTGTGCACCAGTGTCAGAACCAGAGGGCCCAGAGCACTGCTCGTGTGTTTCTAATGCACAGGACAAGGAGAAAAGCTTTGCAGCTCGTCTCGTGACAAGGTTCTCTGCTGTGCAGAGTGGTGGAACCACTGATGGATGGCCCTGAGAAGGCTGCTGGTCCCTCTGTCTCATTAAAGAAAGGCCAGTTGAGGTCACTCATTAAACCAAACCCAATCTGGTCAGCCCAGTTTAATGAGCAACGGGTTAAACCAACACATTTCACATTGGAGCTGCTGCAGCCCCTCACTGAGGTCTGGCGGGGAAGTGGAAACTCATCAAGCTACAGGAACCAAATTGGATTTGATCAACCACTGCTCTTGCCAACACGGCCACAGTTTGCAGGGACTCGGAGCACGAGCAAAGAGCTCCTGAGCAACCCAACAGCCACGAGCTGCCACGGCTTGTCACGGCAACGAGAAGGTGCTGCGAACGCTCCATTGCTGGATGCCTCTCCTAAAACTGCTGCCTTCATGAAATCTGTCATGACTTCTCCCAATAAAGATCTTAATTTTGCTGGATGGGCCTCCTCCGAGCAGCACAGAGTAACCATCTGTCACAACAAAGCGTCATAAGGCAAATGAATCCTTCCTGGCCGCCACCAGCCGCACGCAGAGCTCCCGCTCCATTGATTTCCTTTCTGCCTCTCCAAGTAGAATATTAATACGTGTCTCTGAAGGGTAAAGGCAGAGATTATCTGGGAGTTAATAAAGGAAGGTGTCTCGCTCTGACACAACAGACCCAGCTGCTGTTGCACCCTGCATTGTTGCTGCGTGTTGGTTAATGGGAACAAGAAGCAATTCCTCAGGAGGGCTTGAGCGACAGCAGATTATTCCCCCGCCCCAAGCTTCTCTACAGTGGCTGTGGTGGACGTTTGCTGGGTGGACCTCAGCTGGGCACCTCAATGCTGCACCACAGAGGGTGGTGAGGAGAACACGTGATCAGATCAGCTGGTGGGGAACACATCAACATGATGCTCAGACCAGGTATGATCCCAAACTGGAACAACCAAGGGTGCTTCAGGCCCACGCTGGGTGCTCACAGCTCAGCACATGTGCCAGTGCTGGTGGGCAGATCCCTGCAGGACCCTGCAGTGGGTCACACTGGAATAACAGACTGGTTATGGGATTACTGGGAGAGGTTCAGCGTCCTGCCTGCTTCGCAGTCATTCCCCTATTGACAACAACACATTTCATGTTCTGGTGCCCACCAAACATGCAATGACACCCGCTCCCTCTCTGCTCTCCTGTGGGTGCTGGAAGCTCGTCTCAGGGCCAGGTAAGAGCCTGGCTCTTGTTGTGGCTCAGATGAATCCCACCTCACTCCTCTCTCTCGAGATCCCTCTGGAGATCCCTCCAATGACCGTGGTGAGCACCTGGCAGTGACTATGCTCTTAACTCAGGTAAGAGTGAAGCTGGAGCCCCCAGCACAAGAAGGACATGGAGCTGTTAGAGAGGGTCCAGAGGAGGGTTACAAAGATGATTAGAGGGTTGGAACACCTCTCCTATGGAGACAGGCTGAGAGAGTTGGGGTTGTTCAGCCTGCAGAAGAGAAGGCTCAGGGGGGACCTTATGGCAGCCTTCCAGTATCTGAAGGGGGCCTGCAAGAAGTCTGGAGAGGGACTTTTCACATGGGCCTGTAGTGATAGGATGAGGAGTAATGAGTTCAAACTGGAAGAGGGGAGATTTAGATTGGAAATTAGAAGGAAATTCTTTACTCAGAGGATGGTGAGACACTAGCACAGGTTGCCATGGGGGGTTGTGGATGCTCCATCCCTAGAGGTGTTCAAGGCCAGGTTGGATGAGGTCCTGGGCAGCCTGGTCTGGAAGGAGGTGTCCCTGCCGTGGTGGGGGGGCTGCACTGGGTGTCCTGACCCGTTCAGCCTGCAAACCATCTGTCAGTGAGCTGTGCTATCTGGGGCACGTTCTCAATCCATCGTTTTGTGGCGTTCCCCAGCCAGCCCAGCTGATTGAAGGAGGCAGAGGAGGATGGAGGATGTCTGGGCAACCCTGACCTGGCACAGAACGACTCCAACCTTTGTTTCCTTGATCTGCCAGGTGAACAACTTGGGTTTTCCCCATCTCTGTGCACCTTTCTTGACAGGTCTGTGCCCTGTGTCCCAGCAGTGTCCCAGTCCCACACACTCGCTGTGTGTGCCCATGAGATCCTCCAATAAAAGGACCCTTCCTTACCGTGCCTGCCCCCTCTGCCACACTAATTCTTTCCACTGTTTGTTCCTCCAGTTGTTAATAATTATTATGATTTGCAGATTTGCGGCTAATCACTCAGACTGGCCAAGTAACATCACCCAGATAAATGTTTCTGATTTATTTTGCAGCATATTTTCAAATGATTATTTGATTAATATTTTTCCCTGATGTTTTCAAAGCCCATTTTTTTTCCCAGATTAATGAGAGCTGATATGAATCACCCACCCTGAGCTGTAACCACAGCGATGGACGTGTTTGTTGGAGGCACAGCACGTTCATGTTCCTCTCAAAATTCAGGAGTCTACGCAGCAACAGTTGAATTATCTTCTGGAATAGTCACTGCTGAATCATGGAATTATAGAATCATTTAGGTTGGAAAAGACCTCTAGGATCATCAACCCAACACTACCGTGACCACTAGACTATGTCCTGAAGTGCCACATCTACACGTTTGTTGAACCCCTCCAGGGATGGTGACTCCACCACTGCCCTGGGCAGCCTGGTCCAGTGCCTGACCACTCTTGCAGTCAAGAACTTCTTCCTAATGTCCAATCTAAGCCTCCCCTGGTGCAACTTGAGGCTGTTTCCTCTCATTCTATCACTTGGGAGAAGAGACCAACACCCACCACTCCACAACCTCCTGTGAAATAGTTGTAGAGAACAATGAGGTCTCCCCTCAACCTTCTCTTCTCCAGACTAAACAACCTCAGTTCCCCCAGGTGATCCTCTAAGACTTGTACTCCAGACCTCTCACCAGCCTGGTTACCCTTCTCTGGACCCACTCCAGACAAGGAGAGGACCATGGAATCCACTAACAAAGACACAAGGAACATCAGCTTCCAAGGACTAACCCAGGGCACAGCCATGTTTATCTAAGCATCATTTACCCTTTATTAATTGGGAAGCAAAAGCAGGCAGCTGGAGACCTCCTGTCAGTGCTGCCTTCAGGAAACCCTCACTCACCCCCTTCAGCAGGTGTCCTCCTGCTCCTTGGGAGGGGTTTCATTCTCCTTGAAAAACACAGGTAGGAAATTAAAAGTGAAGTCCAAGCAAAGCCCTCAGCAAATAATCAGAATTAATCCTCTCATTTTAGGTGTCTAACAAGAACGTGTCTCTGTACCTGCTGGTTACTCCAAGCTTCCTCTAAAGTCAGTGGCATCTTCAAAAGTGAAATATTTAGACCCAGCTGAGGTGACTGTAGTAATAGGATGAGGGGTAATGGCTTGAAACTGGAAGAGGGTAAATCTAGATTAGAAATTAGGAAGGAAGTTCTTCACTCTGAGGGTGGTGAGACACTGGCACAGGTTGCCCAGGGGGGTTGTGGATGCTCCATCCCTGGAGGTGTTCAAGGCCAGGTTGGATGGGGCCTTGAGCAACCTGGGCTAGTGGGAGGTGTCCCTGCCATGGCAGGGGGGTTGGAACTAGATGATCTTTAAGGTTCCTTCCAACCCAAACCACTCCATGATTCTATGATGATTCTATGACTGTCTGTAGGAACAACTCCCTGTTGTAGGAGCCTGTTTCTTCCCACTGACTCTACACTGAGTTTACAGTGGTTAGCTCACGTTTACATACCTAAAAAATAAACATATAACCAAGGGCAGAAGAATCCCCCCCAGAGGGACCCATTTTTCTATACATGGGCAGATAAAGTTGTGCATCTCAGAGCACAGGAGCACCTAATGTGTTAGCTGATGGCAGACATGGAAGAAGGGCCTATTTGCTGCTCTCCTTGGTGGATGTGCCCTGAGCAGCCCTGAAGGCCTCTGAGCACTGGAGCAGCACGTCCCAGTGAATGGCTGCAGTGATTTAGATGCTGAAGAGCAGGGGAGGTGAGATGGATCACCACGTGATAAATCACTTTGGAGCTTTTCATCATAGCATGGGCGCTGGGAGCACAGCTCTGGTGATTTGTAGCAATATCAGCCCTCCAGGATTCATGTGCAGCTCCTGGTCCTTCCACTGCCCTCCAGCACCAGAGCCAAGTGTGGGCAGGGTTCCACTGCTGGCATCAGGACACCCCAAACTCATCTTGTTACGTTTTTCTAGGACCTGTTCTGCTCCCTTATTCCACCTCTCCCATGTACACTTCATTGCCAAGCCAAATAAAACTCTGTTGATCAGTGAGACACTGGCACAGGTTGCCCAGGGGGGTTGTGGATGCTCCATCCCTGGAGGTGTTCAAGGCCGGGTTGGATGGGGCTCTGAGTAACCTGGTCTAGTGGGAGGTGTCCCTGCCATGGCAGGGGGTTGGAACTGGATGAGCTTTGAGGTCCCTTCCAACCCAAACCATCCTATGATTCTATGGCTTGTGAAAATAATGACAGCAGATCAGCTCCCCTCAAGTTCCTGCTCAGGTTGTGTGGAAGAAAAACACCTGAAAAATGACGTTTTAAGTCACAACTAACTGAATACTGGCACTTTGTTTTGAAATATTGATTGAAGTGTTTCCTCCAAGCCCTAAATGGTACCGTGGGTTTCCCTGCTCCCTCTCAGAGCACTAAACCATGTGCACGTGGAAGGAAACAGCACAAAAAAGTCAGGTGGATTGCTGAAGCTGTAGAGCACTTGGCAAGGCTGCCAGAAACCATAGAGTCCTGGAGTGTTTGGGGTTGGAAGAGACCTCCAGAGGTCATCTAGTCCAACCCCTCTGCAATAAGCCTTTGAATTCCCATCGCAGGCGTTCCCCACTGGAGCACACCCTCCTGGGTGTTCAGACACACTGTGCAGTGGTTGGGGTTTTATTCACCTGCTCTGGAGTCCTTCCACGTCTCTGCAGCTTGCAGCAGTGGTCTCCACACCTCCTGCTTTTTCTCATGCTTGGCCTCTTTACTGCCTGGTGTAAAGTGCCAGGAGAAGGCTGTAAAGCAGGCTGGGAAGTGGCTGCTGGTTTATACAGGGGTTGCAGGAGACAGAGGGGTTTTTTTGAGAAAAATAAATCCTCAGCCAGCAGCCACTGGGGTGAGTCTTTCTTATGAATGCTGCAAGATGAGCACCCCAGGATTTGGAGTTGAGAAGCTGGATCTCTACATGGGCTACTTCCTAACACCCATCCATAGGCAATTATAAAGCCATAGAATGGGTTGGGCTGGAAGGGACCTTAAAGATCATCTAGTTCCCCCCCCCTGCCATGGCAGGGACACCTCCCACTAGACCAGATTGATCAAGGCCCCATCCAACATGGCCTTGAACACCTCCAGGGATGGAGCATCCACAACCCCCCTGGGGAAGCAGAACAGGCTGAGGGTGCTCTTGGCTCTCACACTAATGGCTTGACCTTGTTCTTCTGGGGGTTGGGGGGCTTGACGTGTAGTTAATGAAAAGAGGATGAGGGAGCAGGGACTGTGAGATTCCATAAACCATCATGAAAAAAATAATTTCCAACACTTGCACAATTTCACAAGTATTTTCCATTTCATATCTCTCCTTTTTAATCATTAATTGTTTTCTTTTTCACCTTCTTCCCATTCAAAATGGACAGAAAGTGATAGAGAGAGGCTGCAGAGGAAGAAAATGGAAAGAAAAATAAAAATTTCAACTTATCCCCCCTGCCCCAGCTTCTGGTTATCACAATTTTATTTTTTTTTTTAACAGAAGGCAATTTTATACCAAAAAAAAAAAGGAAAAAAGTATTGTGTCAAACTTCAAAGCAAATTTATAACAGCGTGTGAGGTGGGAGGAGGATCTGAACACCAGTGGGCTCATTCAGCCTGCAGTAACTATGTGTGCACGGGCAGCACAAGGCCTGGGATCAAACAATTGAGGCTGTTTGCACAAAGAAATGATGCCATCAGCTCTATCCCACCCAGAGATTTTGCCCTAATTACTTCCCTGGGGTGCCCTTACAGACAATACTTCCCCATTTGCAGCTCTCTTTGACCCCCTTTGATTTCCTGTTTGCTCAGTCCAACGCTGCTCTCTAACCACTCCTGGGCTGGCAGTGAGTTGTGGTTCCTCACAAACCGTCACTCAAGCAATCCTGGGTGGAAAGGTGAATGCAAATCAGGCTCCCCTGTCCCTGCACACTCTTTCCTCCACCAGCAGACAGAGATTGCCTCTCCCTCTGGAGCACTTCTCCACACAACAATTACCTCATGCAGATGAAACATGCTGAGACAGGAGCTATCCCCTGGTCTTCTCAGGGGATCACTAGAGCACTACACCCAGAATGTAAAGTGTAGGAAAAACACTCAACTTGTCATAGAATCAGAGAAGTGTTTTGGTTGGAAAATCCCTTTTAGATCATCGAGTCCAACCACTAACCCAGCACTGCCAGGACACCACTAATCCCTGGCCCTCAGCACCACATCTCCATGCCTTGGAAACCCCTCCAGGGATGGGGACTCCACCACTGCCCTGCCCAGCCTGCCACAGCCACAACAACCCCAAACACCAACAAATTGTTCCTCAGCTCCAACCTCAGCCTCCCCTGGGGCAACTTGAGGCCCTTTCCTCTTGTCCTATTGCTTGTTCCTTGGGAGAAGAGCCCGACCCCTCCTGGCTCCAACCTCCTCTCAGGGAGTTGTGCAGAGCCAGAAGGTCTCCCCTGAGCCTCCTTTGCTCCAGGCTCAACCCCCCCAGCTCCCTCAGCTGCTCCTCACCACACTCCTGCTCTAGACCCTGACATCCAGATATTCAACTTCTGTCACTAATAAGTCATGTTCTACTTTTTATCCAGATTACTCACTGGGGGAAGCAACCCTAGATGGAGGAAATCTGCTGTTTATTCAGGAAATAATAATAATCTAGATTATCTCTAAACCAAGGGTCTTGGATTCAAACTGATTCAAACTGGCCTAGCTAACTATGTACCATATACTTTGTTTGTGTACCTAGCACAGGACCATCAGGGCACACCAAGGTGTGTTCACACCCCCAAAATATGGTAGTTTTGCACTGGAAAATGCCAGCAAAACACCTGCATATCAATCTGTGAACTAAATATATACATTTTCAGTCATGAAAAAGCACATTCCGTAATTCCTATATAAAAAGCAGTGCATTGTAACAGTTTTATTATAATGGTAACTTGAGGATGCTTCTTGTTTATGGGATGCAATAACCATATCATAGACAAAATAAATTTTAAAAGGCGGTGTTGGAATATTGAGCACCCAAGTTTATTAGCTGAGGACAGAATTATGACCAAGGCAGCTGGAGAAACCCCCATCTTGCAGTTGTTATTATTACTATGATGCTTTTAATTAAATAGTAAAATACTAGAGGAAAAATACTCAAGAAACCCATTCAAAATACAAGTGCAGAAAGGCGCATTAAGAAAGACACTGGTTTGGTGCTGCCTTTTCTTTGGCCACCAACTACTCCTATCTCACCCATGCCATAAGTTAATCTGCTTTCTACACGTTCTCCTTCCAGACACTCTCCTCTCCTTCCACACTCTCCTCTCCTTCCACACATTCTCCTCTCCTTCCACACACTCTCCTTCCAGACATTCACCTTACATACACACCTTACACACACTCTCCTCTCCTTACACACATTTTCCTTTCCTTCCACACACTCTCCTTCCAGACACTCTCCTCTCCTTCCACACACTCTCCTCTCCTTCCACACACCCTCCTCTCCTTCCACACACTCTCCTCTCCTTCCACACTCTCTTCTCTTTCTACACACTCTCCTTCCACCCATTCTCCTCTCCTTCCACACACCCTCCTCTCCTTCCACACACTCTCCTTCCAGACATTCTCCTCTCCTTCCACACGCTCTCCTCTCCTTCCACCCATTCTCCTCTCCTTCCACCCATTCTCCTCTCCTTCCACACACCCTCCTCTCCTTCCACACACTCTCCTTCCAGACATTCTCCTCTCCTTCCACACGCTCTCCTCTCCTTCCACACACTCTCCTCTCCTTCCACCCATTCTCCTCTCCTTCCACACACTCTCCTTCCAGACATTCTCCTCTCCTTCCACACACTCTCCTCTCCTTCTTGCTCCATTTCCTTCCACCTAAGGACCAGTTCACAGCTGTAAGGAAACAGTCTCTCAGGGTGGACTCTGCTGCTGCTCAGCCCCTGCAATGGGTGTGACTCCCCCAGCACAAACCCCCACGTAGCACTGACAGCACCTCTGCCTGCAGCAGCTC
Organism: Brachypteracias leptosomus; assembly: GCA_013401335.1. Taxonomy (NCBI): domain Eukaryota; kingdom Metazoa; phylum Chordata; class Aves; order Coraciiformes; family Brachypteraciidae; genus Brachypteracias; species Brachypteracias leptosomus. Next base: position 88,882 of record VYZX01017659.1, read on the forward strand.
ATAACCTGCCAGTTGTAAAACTCTGCATTAGAGAGACATTGGGATTGTTATTAGAAAGAGATATTTCCCTTTAGCTTTGCATGGCAATCTCTCCCCCACCATCTCCATAAACATGAGAGTGTCTCTGACAGAGCACAGACTCTGGTGTATTTATCAGCAGTGGGAATGGGGCAGTAAATACCAGTACAGCTCTAACATTTCTCAGAATATCAGCTGTATATCTACAGGGGCTGCACAACAGAAACGTTTCAGACCAGTCATTAAATATGAAACTGCAAAAGGGGCCCTGAACTAATTGAAGTCTCTGCTCAGAACACGTGGAGTGATGCAGCTTGTTGGTGAGGGGTTGTCCATGGTGTCTGGCCAGTCTCGGGGGTGTTCCAGGCTGGGCTCACCACAATCTGGAGTCATGTAGAAAATATTCAGCCATTTATTTTTATTGCTGAATAATGCTGTGTTTTTGCTCTGCACCAGAAGACACCTTCCCCCCAGCTCCTTCCCCAACTTCTGCCTTTGACCCGCTCCTGGTTTCCACTGAGCCAGCTCGGAAGCTATTGGCTGTGTTCTAGTTCAGGTATTTTAGAGAAAAAGGAGACTCTTACAGACACTTTGTTCAAGTCCTGCTTGATACGGGAGAGTTTCACAAGTGCCTTCTCTAACAAGTCAAAGGATTCACATAAACTCCACGTGAGAGGGTCCAGCTCCCACAGCTAAAAAGGAAAGCTGTAATTTGAGAGTGTTTTAACCCACTTATAACCAGTAACTCCATTTGCTCATTCCATTCTGTCACCTAAACAAGCTGAATTTCCTTTTCCTTTTATACCCTCTTTCCCCATAACCATGACACTCAGAAATTCTGTACCTCACCCTCCTATTCTGGCTTTTAGAGGTGGTACATTTTACTTTGAAGAGTCACACAGAGACAACCTAATAAAACACAACATGATTAAGTCCCTGACAGCAAACACTGCTGGAGGTGAGAGTGGGAAATGTGCTGGGATTGCTCTGAATTCTTACACTCTCATGGCAATATTATTTTATTAAAATGACAGAGCCCTGATCTTACAGAAACAAACTGCTTTGGTGCCTCAGCCCAAACCTCCCTCCGCCTGTCCTCCTAGGACACAGCATTTCCCTGGCACTGAACACTAAGCCCTTAGTGCTGAGGCACAAAAAAGAGCTACTGACCCACTAACTCCACCCTGGTACTCCCCATGAAGCCCAGAGACTGCTAAGAAGCCTTCCCTTCACTTATTTATCAGAGCTTTCTGTGTTGCCTCCAGAATATCAAAGCCTGCACCTGGATGGTGGCTGGCAAGGGCACTAAGTGTGGGGGAAGGGAAAAGCTCCTTCGCTTTGAGAGCTGCCACTCAGGGAGATTTATCTTCCACCTGATCCATCCCTATCAATCTGTCACCTCAGATCGATTCACGGCTTCATCAAACATCACAGCTCATCATTAAGCATGGCCATAAAATCAGGCAGATGAAGAGCCCTGAGGCCAGAGCCAGAGTGCTCTGGCAATGCCCTGGCCTCCCTTCACCCCTTCCCCTGCTCACATATTTCTGGAAGGTCTTCATATGGCTCCTAAGCAGCGATGGCTGAGGGCTAAGGAGCCTCTGTCCCCTGTGGGGGCATCAGCATGAAAGTGATTTCATCAGGTGGATATACAGATAATAACATGGTTGCTTTGAAAGTTTTGTATGAAAACTTTAAGGTAACTGTGACTCCTCTAGAGAGTGAGTGATTTCAGGTTCTACAACTCTGGACACTTTGGTTTGCTGGTCCTTTTCATGTCTCTTGTCTCTTCCATTGGAAAGCCGTGGGAGTGGGATCCCTGCATCCCTGCTCACACCTTCCAAAATATCATAGAATCACAGAATGGGTTGGGTTGGAAGGGACCTCCAAAGGTCATTTAGTCCAACCCCCCTACAAGCAGCAGGGACATCTCTACCTAGGGCAGGCTGCTCAGAGCCCCATCAAGCCTGACCTTGGATGTCTCCAGGGGTGGGGCCTTCACCGCCTCTCTGGGCAACCTGTTCCACTGATCAACCACCTTCATATTAAAAACTTTTTCCTAATGTCTAATCTAAATCTACCCTTTTCTAGCTTAAAACAGAGAACAGATCCTCCCCCACCTTCTTATAGGCCCCTTTCAGGTACTGGAAGGTCCATCCCTCCCTGGTTGCCACCATGGTGACTCATGACAGATACAACAATGGTCCTTCAGCTCCAGCTGGAAATCCTTGGAGAGAGTCATGCTGGGCAGTTCCATGGAATTTAAACTTTTTTGTCCCTATTTTCCTACCTGAGCAATGAGGCTGACAGTATCTTACCTCCCAGGGCTGAACTGAGGATGAATTGGTATTTGTAACACACATGAAGACAGAATAGGTTCAGACACTCTGGTTACCTGGCATGGTCTTTATTCCTTACTATCCAGCTCCAGAGGCTGGTCCTAGAGTAACGTAACAGATCTCAGCACACGAAGCACATCTGAACAAGCTGGAGAATTCTGAGGATATCCCACGAACTTGGGAGTCTCTGAAAGGAGCTGCCAGGAATTATTTATGATGCTTATGCTTTGATTAATTTCACACACTTTTTTTACTGCGGGTCTACAATGGGTGGTGAAAACACCATCACAAGCTGGGAAGTCCTGCCAGGCCCCTCTCTGCACACCCCTGAAGGACCCTGCAGAGAAATTCTCTTTGAAGCCCAGGGTCAGCAGGTCCTGCTGGCTCTGCCAGGCTTGTTTCCCTCAGTTTCAAGGCTTTTTAGTAAAAAAAGACAAAAAAAGCCTGAAGTTCTGCTTCTTCTGAGAGTGTGGTCAGGAAATCTCACAAGTTTTTTAATCCTGTGGTGGTCAAGTTTGTGAAAAGAGCTGAGAGAGAAGGGGATGGAACAGAACGATCCCAGAGTGTGGTGGTTGAGGGACCAGAGTAGAACGGTGCCACAGAACCTAGACACAGTATGTACATATAATATATTTTCTATGTTAAAACTACACATTTAAGCACACCTATTGCTCCAGCAATACAGACCTGGCCTCACCACGGCATGGTAGCAATAAATAAATCAGCCATTTCCACAACACTTGAACAACCTCCAGCTTCTTTGCCTATCCACACAATGGAGATAATTTCATTTACCTGACAGTTTGGGGGAGGAGAAGAGCAGGCTGCAGGCTAAAAAAGGATGAATCAGAAATGCTGAGGCCTTGAGAAATCAGCCTGATGTTAGCACTGAAGAGCTGCAAGGAGAGGAATTTGTACAAGGAGGATGACGGGTCACTGACTTCACTTCAAAGATTTTAGAAGTAGCAACACCACCACCGATAAAGAATAGCCTGAGGTTCTGATCTTTCTGAAGCAGAGAATTCAGCTCTGGCTCACGCCGAGCTGAGATCTCATTTTGTCAAACAACTATGACTTAATAGAACATCAGCTTGAGCACAGAGCGAGGACCCGACCGATGAGCAGAGAGGTTGGTGTGCGGGCACAAAGTGTGGAGCAGGACGGGGCAGCACCACGGTCCATTCCTGCACTGCCCAGGCTGTGGAACTGGGCTGGTGGCTCAACCCCCTGGGCTGTGCTCCTCACCTTCCCACCCCAGCCATCCTCAGGGTCACCAAAGGGAGCAGAAGGTTAATGCCAATGCTTCTCTGGGCTTGCAAATGCCTGACCAAAGCAGCCCTGCTCACCAAGGTGGAAGCAGAGAGATGAGGCTCACTCCCAGTGCTGACAAGCAGCCATGTGTACATGGAACTGGGAGCTGGCATAAAGTGTGTCATCTCCTGGGTGGGAAAATATATCTGTTCTTATTTCTAAGTCAGTAGATCCAATAAAGCTGTTGCTGTTATTTATCTTGCAAACATCTTCTTGAATCTACCGCTGTCAGCTCCTGTTATTTCCTTACAAGTCTCCTGATAATGATACATCTCATCATTCCTCAACTCCTCATTTCTCTGGGCACATGGAAGTCTCAGTCTGCCTCTATAGGAGACAAGCTTCTCACAGCCCATCCAGATCAGCAAAAAAAAATTTATACAGGTGACCAGATTGTAGAAGGAGAAGGTGAGGAAGAAAAATGTCAAACTACTGTTGAAAAACCAAAGAGAAGGAAAATTAAACTCATGATTTGTTAAAGTCAGTTTTAGGACTTTTGAGCCATGAATTTCGGATGCCTTCAGCTGGTAGAGCTGCACATCCAGCTTATTACATCCCTCACCAGTAAGAGCACTGGGCTGGGGGTGCTTCCCTGAGGCTGCACACAGGGTGACCCCACGCTCTGGGCTGTTGGGGTGGCTGAGCCAGGTGCCCAGAAGAGCCTTGGCAAAGTGCTCTGACAAACAGCTCATTGAGTGCTGTTTTCTCAGGGCTTTTGGACATTACACCCCAATGAACAAACCATCTTAGCTTTTAAACACCATTTTGCTCAAGCTGGAGGGGTTTTTGTGTAGACCTGTCCAAAACTAGAGCTATTAATTAAGCAAAACCAGCAGTGAACGCAACAGTGATGCCAACATTCCTCCTGCTCCCCAAGGGTATCGCTTGATGAATACCAGCCAGAGCAGTGGCAGAAGGGCTGAATAATCAGAAGCAACTGCTCATCTTCCATTTAATCACCTAAAATTATCTTGAAGAGGCCCCACAGTCAAGCACCAGAGAGTTTCTCCCTTAATTCCTGGAAGAGCCAGGATGAGACACAGCAGACGGGAATTGATGGCCCTGTGAGCCAAGGAGTGTGTTGGGGATGGATGGTGGGCTGTCCACAGCTCAACCAGTTGTCTCCAGCAACGAGGAACAAACTGAGCAGGAAGCTTCTGCTAATCTATATATTAGCTACTGAGCCACATGCTGCAGCCAACGTGGCACTGGCACTTGGCTGGCCATCAAATAAATTCAAGGTTTAGCAAGGGTTTTTCTCCTGATGGATGTGCTCCTGAGCACAGATAGCCATAAAAGAGAGGGATAGACTGGCTGTGCCCCGCCAGCAGCAACCTGTGAAGTCATTACCACCAGCTCCCCCTGGGAATCAGGATTCTGGGGATGTGCAAGGCACTTCCTCAAGTCATTTATCAGCACAGAGATTTATGGACTCTGCAAAAGCTGCCTTGGTCATTGTTTTCTCCTCCATTTTACTAGAAATACCTCTGTTGAGATTTTGTCAAGATTACTGCTCCTCAATGTCATTGCTAGGTGGGAAAAGAGGTGGCCTCCCACCAGTGCAAGAGAATGGAACTCAAGCAGACAAGGGCTTTCAGAGAGTCTTGCTGCTCACCTTGTCCCCAAGGTGCCCTGAAGAACTCATTCCCATCATTGTTCTCATTTCCAGTCATGAATTTTGGATGCCTTCAGCTGGTAGAGCTGCACATCCAGCTTATTACATCCCTCACCAGTAAGAGCACTGGGCTGGGGGTGCTTCCCTGAGGCTGCACACAGGGTGACCCCACGCTCTGGGCTGTTGGGGTGGCTGAGCCAGCTGCCCAGAAGAGCTGCCCAGAGTTCTCATTCCCAGCCCTTGTAGGCTACACACCTTCTCACGAGGTTCTCCCCCAGATTGTCTGGTATTGCCACAGCTCCTTTTCTAAATGCCTGCAATGGTTTAAGCTTGGAATGAACCACAAACTTCCCAATCGATGCACTCCTGGGTGGGTAAAGGTTCCTCCTGACAGGTTCCTCCTGGGCATTTCACTTTCCCATCTGGACAGAGTCTCTGGGACCCTCTGAATTCCTCAGAATAGTGGGTAACAGGAGTCTAACAAAGGCAGGCTGAGCACCACTGGCACCTTTCCACAGGCTGGCTCAGCTCTGATTTCCATCCGCAGAGTCTGGCCTGGTGCTCACTCCCAAATTGGTGTTATCTTTGTTTGACCAGCTCTATTGACAACACTGGTTCCAGCAGGGATGTAAGTGATGAGAATCAGGATGGAAGAATAGGGAACAGAAGGGTGATGAAAAACAATGTTTACAAAACAGAAATGCAGAAAAACAAAAGGGAAAGGAACATTATTTTGAAACTCCAGCAAGAATGTTCTACAGAACACCATATTTTTTCCTGAATATTGAAGGGAAGGAGCTGATACACCTGGAAATAATCCAGCTCCCCCTGACAGCATGAATAAAATCCCATATGTACAATGTGTGCTTTCTACAGATGGCAGCAAGTGGAACGACCAGAGAGTTAATGAACAAAAATATCACTGTAAAACAACCTGTGTGTACTTCCCAGCTCCAGGTACCTCTCAGCTCTTTTTTGCTCCTAGAATCATAGAATGGTTTGGGTTGGAAGGGACCTCAAAGATCATCTAGTTCCAACCCCCTCACCACGGCAGGGACACCTCCCACTACAGCAGTTGCTCACAGCCCCATCCAACCTGGCCTTCCAAATGTCCAGGGATGGGGCTTCCAGCACCTCTCTGGCCAACNCTCTACTTTGGACCCATTCCCCCCAGTCCTACCACTACCCAACAGCCTCAAAAGTCCCTCCCCAGCTTTCTTGGAGCCCCCTTCAGATCCTGGAAGGCCACCAGAAGGTCCCCTGGGAGCCTTCCCTTCTCCAGACTCAACCCCAACTCTCTCAGTCTGTCCTCATAGCAGAGGTGCTCCAGCCTCTGACCATCCTCGTGGCCCTTCTCTGGACACGTTCCAGCACCTCCAGATCTTTCTTGTCCTAGGGGCTCCAGAACTGGATGCAGAGCTCCAGGTGGGGTCTCACAAGAGTGAAGTAGAGGGGGAGAATCTCCTCCCTCTTCCTGCTGGCCACGCTGCTCTTGATGATCAAAATCAGGCTACCAGCTCTTTGTCATCTAAAATTTCATCACAAAATCTCATCCTTTGAGTCCCAGGAGCAGCTAATGGCTGGCAAGGGGGTGGGGAGGTGATGGAAGAGGCTGACTAAGCCTGTTCTCTACCCTCACTGCCAACAAAGCTCTGTTGGCTCCTTTCAAGCATCTCATCACCAGCTTCCAGGGATTAAAGCAGCATCAGCTTTGTGCCAGAAAAATGGTCCCTTGGCTGAACAGGAATTGGTTGGATTTGAGAGACATCATCAAACAGAGGGGATGGGGGGGAAATTACTAGATCAAAAGAAAAGCTGACAAAAAATTTACAGCAAAGGCTGAATTTGAACTAAATCTCCTTTATAGAGCTTGGAGCTATCTTGATTTACAGAGAAGGAGCAGACCTTTACAGCATGGGTCCTAGTGCTGACTCTCCCTTTCTGGGCTATCTCTGCCAGAAGATGGGATTACAACTCCCCCCATTCTCACACAGACTTTTCTAGGCGTCTGCTACGACTCCATTTCACAATCCTCCATATATTAACTCCTGAACCTACAGGGCTGTGAAATAGTGCCTGAGCCAGTCCTTCCCCAACAGCCATCCAGGAGAATTGCCGAGTCAACAGTTTTCTGTCACTGACAGGTATTTGCTTTGCCTTGCCAATTTTATCTGCGAGGCCATAAAGCTGGCACTGGAGATGGATCGTGCTGCTGCAGGGCTCTCCTGCTGCCACCTAACAGGTGAGGCACCTGGAAGGAAAATGGTGCAATTCATTAAAAGGTGGAGGTGGTTCTGGCATGGCTTAGGGCAGAAAAATGAGCAGGGACAGTTTGTTTGCAGGAGGTAAGAAGGCAAGAAGCCTCTTCTTGCACCTTGTGATTGCCAGGTCCAGAAGCACTGCTGAGATTTACTCCACCAGTCTGTGTGTAACCCAGGACCAGTGGCCAACCAGCTGCTCCTGCCCTGCCTGTGTGCTCTGAACCCAGCCTCTGCCCCAGCACAGCTCCTTTGAAGGTTCACTTCTCATCCCTTTTGAAGTTATGCTCCTGGCCAGGTAGCAATTGCCTCTTTTTAACCTGCTCCAGACATGCCAAGCCAGCAGCAGCATGAGGTCAGCAGGGAAGGACATGCAGGCAGGTGAAGTGCTTTTCTTGGGGGCTTCAGCAACCTGCTCTAGTGGGAGGTGTCCCTGCCATGGCAGGGGACTGGAACTAGATGAACTTTGAGGTCCCTTCCAACCCAAACCATTCAATGATTCTTTCTCCACAATTCCAAGGAATTGCTTCATCTCAAAGTTAAGAAAGCTGCATTTCTGAATAAATGCTGGAGGTACCTTAGCTACAAAACCAAAGTTAAGCAGCTCTGCAGAAGACAGATATTTACATTCAGCAGTGTTAAAACTGGGCAAATATATTTCAAAACTGAATTGTACCATAACTTCATAAGTTAATTAATAACTGCTCTTCATGCATATGTGAGTAAAGAGCATTTTTAACAGAAAACTTTAATAATGCTCTCATTTAATAACACACTCATTTGAACAGACATGGTGGCTGACAAATAGCTCAGGATGTGACTAAATCATGGACAAATCCTATAGTCCTTCCAGGCAGTTCCCTGGGAAAAGGAAAGCTTTGCTGCTGTGTAAGTGGCAGCTACATGTGACTGAAGCAGTGTTTGGGGTCAGAACCCCCCATGTGCTGATCCCCAAGTCATTAATGCTCAGGTATCTCACTGGTAAAGCACAATTGCCTGTGCTCTTGCACCCAGACCAGGATGTTCCCCTCAGCCGAGTCCATCAGCTCCAGTAAATCAGCGTGGGCACCCAGCAGTCGATGGGGCTCTGCTGATTTACCTCTGCTGAGCACTCTAGTGGTCTGACATCCTTCTTTTGCCTCCAGGGCCATAGACTGGGTGACCGTCTGTTACTGTCTGCCATTAAATTATTCATCTCCAATAAAGGCTGAATTAAAATTTCATCAGACAGTTGTATAATACTGGCACGCAAGCTAACAGCAGAGGATGTGTTTTCTGAGGTGGTAAAGGATGTAACCAGCCCTGTTACCTCTGCTGGTGCTTCTACCATGAACATCTGGTTTGTAGAACTAAGATTTTTGTCTCTACCTATAAAAAAAAAAAAGTTGTTTGAGGACTACAAAGGAGGGATACAAGAAGGCTGGGGAGGGACTTTTTACAAAGGCCTGTCATGATAGGATGAGGGGTAATGGGTTCAAACTGGAAGAGGGGAGATTTACATTGGAAATGAGGAGGAAATTCTTCACTCTGAGGGAGGTGAGACACTGGCACAGGTTGCCCAGGGGGGCTGTGGATGCTCCATCCCTGGAGGAGTTCAAGGCCAGGTTGGATGGGGCTGTGAGCAACCTGGTCTAGTGGGAGGTGTCCCTGCCATGGCAGGGGGGGGGAACTAGATGATCTTTAAGGTCCCTTCCAACCCAAACCATTCTATGCTTCTATGACTACAGGATTTGTCCATGATTTAGTCACAACCTGAGCTGTCTGTCACCCACCACGACTGTTGAAGTGTCTTTCAACCCAAACCATTCTGTGACTGTTTGTCTGATTTCTGAAAAGCTGTTTGAACCAGGCTAGATTTTCATTTTGCCACAGCAACTGATGTGCAGACAGCCACACAGTCCTAGTGAGGCTCTCAGGATTTGAACCCCATTCACTCTTCACCTCTAGATCTGCAGGAAAAGAGGGATAACAGAAGAAAGAAGAGCATTTGCTATTCACTCTATGAGTAGCTGTTCCCAACTTCACAATTGACTCTCTCATTTCACAATTCAAATGCTCAGGGTCTGGAGCAGAAGCCAGATGGTCAGGGCTGAGCAGAAGACAGGATTCCTGTTCTGTGGCAAATCCCTGTGTTTCAATACTTTGTTTTCATCTGAAACTGTGATGGAAAGTGAATGTTTGTTATTGAACTTCAACTCCAGAAGCGCTTCAGTGAGACATTTTTTAAATGAAGAGAAACAGGCTGACATATTTCAAGCTGAAAGATTTCACTGGGTTTTGTTGAACTGATCTGAACCATTCCCTCCTCAGTGATCTCATGTTAGGCTGGATTCTCCCCTTTGGGGTGTAACTGCCACATCACAGCTGAAGACTTGCCACCATTTCAGGATGAAGCCTGCAGAAAATACAGCATGTACTCTCTTCCAAAGGAGCTAAGTTGGAATTTCCCCCATTTTAATGAAACACTTGCACACTCCTGATGCAATCATGCACCAGGACACCAATGACCTCTTTCCCAGCACTGCTGCTCAAGTCAGATGGACTTAGTACAAGATAAAACTCCAAGAAATCTCCATCATATTGACCCTAAACTCCAGGTCCCTGTTCTGCAGTTGGAAAATATTTGCAACTCTCTGGTTAGTATGAACCAAGGACCTTCAGAGAGAGAAGGGTGTGGGGGTGCTGAGGGTCAGATGCTTCAAATGGGAGCAATGCCAGAAACCCAAAGGGAGGCTTAAAAAACGTGGCAATTTGGGCTCAATCCTGCCACCTGATGGGGCTGGAAAAGCCCCCTCTTCACAAACTGGGAATTTCCCAGTCTCCAGCTTTAGGAAGAGAACTGACCCAAAGTCAGAGGGGTTCAGACCCAATCTGTAAAACACACTTAGTTAGGGGGGAGCTTTAGCTTGGGGAGAACAGGTCCTGGGCTCAGACAACTTCCCCAAGGTCAGAACAGGAGTCGGGATCGAAGGATCCCCTCGTGCCCTCATTTAATCACAGTCATTAATTTAAAGTATGAATTCTAACACCTCTTTAATCCTCCTTAACAATAAGAAGCACTATTAAATCCTTAATGTGCCCACTTTAATTATAACCTATCAAACCCGGAATCAATTCGAAGCGGTAAACACGAAAAGCAGGATTCTGAGAGTGGATGAGATCACACCTTTTAAAATGCAAATTGAGACTGAGGCATTAAACCTATAATAAAGTTCAATTAATCTTTCCCCTTAAAACACACACCAAATATTTAATCTCAGTCTAATCTCAGGGGCTGATTGAAAGAGCCAAAGGAAGAGGCTTTGGGCACACGCAGAGAGCTGGAATGTGCTCTCCTGAGGAGGGAGATGTGCAGGGGGGGGAACAGGGGAGTAGATCTATTAATGTTTAGAATGAAGGGGATTATTTTGGGAGGATTATATAGAGAGAAATTTCCTGTTATCTCATGAACCTTTCAGAATTCTCTACCTGAAGAGACATCCACAGACCTGAGAAGAGGCACAAGAACAGCCCCTGTGCAGGGCTGGGAGAGCAGCATCCTTGACTCAAGATGATTTAAGGCCCTGTTCTGCTGCCCAGCACCGAGAGGACCCCGGGGAGCAGAGCTGGAAATCAGAGGGTAAATTATAGCAGAAGCTGGAGAGTTTCTTGCACAGTCTCATGGTACAGAGAACCACCAAGGATGCTGCAGTGTCCTGTGCCAGCCTGAAGTGCTGGGGCCTGGGCTGTGGGCCCTGAGTTGGAGTTGACCTATGGATGAGTCCCAACCCAGCAACAGGTTTTGTTCCCCAAGTGGTTCCCCAAGGCCCCACAGACAGAACCTGGTCCTCCTGTGTGAGGCCCCAACTTCCCTCGGGTGGTCATGGCTGGGGTGGAGGGTGAGGCCAGAGCTCGCTCAACCAGGAACCGAATTAGTCTGAGAAAGCAGGAACTGAACTAGTTGGAGAGAAGCAACAGAAGAAAGAAGCAGCAACAAGGAGCTGATCAGTTTGAAGAGAGTTGCTGTTGGGGGCACTTGCTGAGCTCTCTCTGGTGTGTTCCCCCTTGGCTGATTTGAGCAAACAGATGAAGAATAAAAGCTGAAGTTGTGCTGAGGGGATGTTGCTGAGGTTGGTGTTGCCCTGAGGAAGAGGAGAGCTGGCAGCACACACCCTCATCCCTGTCTCAGTGTGGGAGCAAAAGGCTTGAGGTGGTTTCTGCGCTGGCCAAGCTCATGGTCAACCTCTTTCCTCCTCCTGCAGCACCCACAGCCTCTTCTTCCTCTCAGTGTGGGGAGGAAGAGCATGGCAAGGTGCTGTGTGAGCTCTCAGCTTGGGTTTGCTGCAGCTCCTGCTGCAAGCAATGGGCAGGAATCACGTATTCCCTTTCCCAGCAAGTTTGTTTTCTGCTCCTGAGCAGCGTGAAAGTAAAAATGTAAATGCCAGTCCTGTGAGTGTTAAAAAAGGCATCTGGGGATAATGGAGGTATTTTGTTTTATGAAAGAGAAATGTTCCGAGCTGGTTACATATTCTTAAAGGGATATTTATATTGTAAAACAAAGATACCTCTAAACAAAAAGTCACTTGAAATACAAATAAAAATCTTTTGTTTTGACAATCTGGGAACAGGATATTGATGTATTATTGAAGCAGCCTGAGCATTTCTTTTCCCTTCCTGAAATATGAATCCATCAAATTCAGCACGCCGATGTGAAACGTTCTGCTTTAAAAAAAGCTGGCTGGCTTTTGTTGGGGGAAAGAAAGGAAAAAAGTTCAATTGGAAGATTATAGAGCAAGTCTAGATGGGAACGAAGTGGGTGTGGAGGGTTATTAAATCACCACGGAAGGGTCTGGCTGCTGCTGAGGTGCTTGTGTTGACACTGGACGCGCTGCAGTGCAGAGATATCCCCTTTATTATCGGTGTTATTTGGCTCTGATAATGGGTTCAGTCCTGCAGAGAATATCAATGTGACTGCACAGCTGGACAAATAATGACAGTATTTGTCTTCATGTCATTTTTGATGAAAAATATTGGCAAAACTCCCAATGAAACTTATTTGTAATGAATTACTGGGTAATTCAACAAATGAAGTCAGAACAGCCAGAAAACACAGGGAGGACAACTCTCCAGCACCTTGTGAGCCTCTGTGAGCAGCAGCAAACAACCAGTGGAAAATGTGAGCACGTCAAGTGGACAGCACTTGGTGAGTCCCAGCCACCCAACCTGCCTTGATGTGAGCACCTGCCAAAGGCACTGGGGAGCTGCAACCTTGGAAGATGCTGAATTCAACCTCAGAACCCCTCAGAGATCATCTAGGTGAGCTGGACACCCACAAATCCATGGGCCACGATGGGGTGCACCCATGTGGGAGTGCTGAGGGAGCTGCCTGATGTCACTGCTAAGCCACCCTTCATCTTGGAAAGGTCATGGGGAGCAGGAGAGGTGCCTGAGGAATGGAGGAGAGCCAATGTCAACTCCATGCATGAGTACAGGGGAGGGGGTGACCTGCTGAAAGCAGCTCTGCAGAGAAGGACCTGGGAGTGCTGGGGGACAACAGGCTCACCATGAGCCAGCAATGGGCCCTCATGGTCAAGAAGGCCAATGGTCTCCTGGAGTGCATTCAGAAGAGTGTAGCCAGCAGGTTGAGGGAGGTTCTCCTCCCTCTCTACTTTGCCCCAGTGAGGCCACATCTGGAGTGTTGTATCCAGTGCTGGGCTCCCCAGTTCAAGAGAGAGAAGAAACCACTGGAGAGAGTCCAGTGGAGGCCACAAAGATGCGGAGGGGGGGTCTGGAGCATCTCTGTGCCCAGGAAAGGCTGAGAGCCCTGGGGCTGCTGAGCTGCAGGAGAGAAGCCTCAGAGGGGATCTGATCAATGCTGAGCAAGAGCTGAAGGACCCACAGGGCAAGAGACTGGGGCCAGACTCTTGTCAGTGGTGCCCAGGGACAGGACAAGGGGCACCGGGCACCAACTGGAACCCAGGAGGAGAAAGTTG
>VYZX01017659.1:103798-126444 GCA_013401335.1 Brachypteracias leptosomus
GTTCAAGGCCAGGCTGGATGGGACCTTGAGCAATCTGGCCCGTGGGAGGTGTCCCTGCCATGGCAGGGGGGGTGGAACTAGATGATCTTTGAGGTCCCTTCCGACCCAACCCATTCTATGATTGTGTGAACTTGGAGAATTACAGCCCAGCTCTGCTGGCCCATGGCTGGGTGGTGCCAACCAGCAGAACCAGCCCGTGCAGCCCAGGTCCAGGCAGGCAGCTCAGCAGCCTCACAGGCTCTGCCATGGCCAGAGCAAGGAGCTGAGGGAGTGATGAGCTCTGGCCGCAGTTGTAATGACTTCATTTAGCCCCGAAGCTTTTAAAAGTCCTTTGGATTTTTGCATGATTAACTGGAGGCACTTTGCAGCTCTGCACTTGCAGAAATGGCTCCATAATGAGATAATCAGGAGCTGAAGTACTAGCTGTGCTCATTGATTTTTTTTTGAACAAGAACTGCCTCTGTTTCCAAAAATATGGGAAAAATATTGATTTATTTTTTTTNCAATGGAGTGGAAACGGGGATGAGCAGGCAGAGATAAAAGGTCTTCATGGACTGCAAATTTAGAGAATTCATGGTTGAAATGAAAACACAATTTAATTAATTCACATCTAGATGAAGAAAACTTTGCACTGAGAGATACATTAGAAAGATAATACTCCACAGAGTTAATCTCAGCTCTTGCCTGGAAGGGAAAAGTCATGTGCTCAGAGACAAAGGAAGGGGCACATAGAAAGCTGGGTTTCTAGTGATTCTCTCATGGATTTTACTCTTGCACAGCCTTGCCAAAAATCAATTCTTTGCAGAGCTGCTCTGTTAACACTGGTGGTGTTAATCCAAGGCAGGAGACAAGCAGGGCACTGTCAAGACATGGGACTGCCAGTGCTCGAGCCCTAGCACTGCTGCTGCTGAGGAACTGTCCTGCAGCTCAGAGAACTACTGCTCGTCTCCTCAGACCCAGTCTGTAAGAGTCCCCTTTAATCCACAACAGGAATAACCTCGTGCAAAGTGAATTAGGTCACATACAGTGAGACTCTTTTATCAAGAATCAGCTTCTTATCTATGCAGGTTTCACCTCTAATAGGACTGAAAATACTGCTTTTGGAACACAACAGCCACCTTATTGTGACTAACATCTTTTCAGCGTGGCTGGGAATAAAATTAGGCTCCAGTGTGACCAGTTTAAGACAAGATGTTGGATAATGCAGCTTATCTAAAAGGTGTTACGTCAATCTAGCTTGCAATAATTGTATTATTTCAGCAAATCCCAGAACCACAGCCCTGAGCCAAGACACTTTTGTGCTCAGCACTGCAAAAATCACAGCAAAAATCAACTACTAGAACACTTTAAACCCTGCTATGGACAAACTGCTCCTGGGAGTGAGCCATCCATACAATGGGAATGGCCAATCCTTTCCTAGCAAACACCATTCCCTGCTTGGATTTTGCTCCTATTTGGCTGAAATATCCGAGTTGCCAAGTGCCCCAGCAAGGCCTGGGATTGGTGCAAAGCATTTTACTGTTATTACTCTGACAGCTTATTATCTTTGCAAATATAATTACCTGGGGAGAAGACATGGGAGACGCAGTGTGCCCATCTTGCTCGCATGAGAGAGAGTGATGAAAATAGAATTAAGTTGTGTCACCTCCAGTATGTCATTTTTCTCCAAGCAAGCCTGAACAGATTGATTTCTAGGTCTCCTTCAGCGTAACTTAATCAATTCTGAGTAGATTTAGCTGGGCATATGGATGATCATGTGTCTGGCACCTGCTTCCTCCCCTAATATGGTTACAGGAATTTCAGTCTACACCACCAGTGGCTCCCACCACACAATTGTTTGGAACATAAAAGGCTTAATGCATTTTGAGCAATAATTCATCCTGTCTGGCACCTCGGACCGTGCAGGAACATGGGCCATGTTTGCAGCAGGGGCCCGAGAGCCTCTGTGTCCATTTTGGTTGTCTCTGGGTTTCCTTTAGAGGAAACACTGTGAATTCATTCAAGAGGAAAGTTCTCAGATGGGCCTTCAAAAAGGTTATTTGAGTCTGGGCTCTGGAAGATGAGTGGGGAGGTTGCCTGAAGGATGAACACGTGCTCAATTCCCAAGTTATTACTACTTAGAAAAGCGAGAGGGAATGGAGAAAACTGGGGCTTTGTTCATTTCCCTCAATGTGAGCATCCAGTTCTGATCGAGGTGCCTTTGGCTGCCCCAGACANAGCCCAGGTCCAGGCAGGCAGCTCAGCAGCCTCACAGGCTCTGCCATGGCCAGAGCAAGGAGCTGAGGGAGGGATGAGCTCTGGCCGCAGTTCTAATGACTTCATTTAGCCCCGAAGCTTTTAAAAGTCCTTTGGATTTTTGCATGATTAACTGGAGGCACTTTGCAGCTCTGCACTTGCAGAAATGGCTCCATAATGAGATAATCAGGAGCTGAAGTACTAGCTGTGCTCATTGATTTTTTTTTGAACAAGAACTGCCTCTGTTTCCAAAAATATGGGAAAAATATTGATTTATTTTTTTTAATGGTCAAATTTTTTGTGTTTTTTTTCCCTTTGACTTATCATTTAGAATCTTATTGGCATTTTTCATTAACTTACAACTAAGCTTTCATGAAATGTAAAAAATTCAGTGATTATTTCCATGTCTTCATACAATTGTCAATGCAAATGTTCACAAACATTTTGAAAGAAGGGAAAAAATGTCCCCACTTCAACAGATGCCAAATAGAAAAAACTCAAAAACTATCTGCTCAATTATTTGCTTTCTCTCTTGGAGGAAAAAAAAAAAANCCTCGTGCAAAGTGAATTAGGTCACATACAGTGAGACTCTTTTATCAAGAATCAGCTTCTTATCTATGCAGGTTTCACCTCTAATAGGACTGAAAATACTGCTTTTGGAACACAACAGCCACCTTATTGTGACTAACATCTTTTCAGCGTGGCTGGGAATAAAATTTAGGCTCCAGTGTGACCAGTTTAAGACAAGATGCTGGATAATGCAGCTTATCTAAAAGGTGTTACGTCAATCTAGCTTGCAATAATTGTATTATTTCAGCAAATCCCAGAACCACAGCCCTGAGCCAAGACACTTTTGTGCTCAGCACTGCAAAAATCACAGCAAAAATCAACTACTAGAACACTTTAAACCCTGCTATGGACAAACTGCTCCTGGGAGTGAGCCATCCATACAATGGGAATGGCCAATCCTTTCCTAGCAAACACCATTCCCTGCTTGGATTTTGCTCCTATTTGGCTGAAATATCCGAGTTGCCAAGTGCCCCAGCAAGGCCTGGGATTGGTGCAAAGCATTTTACTGTTATTACTCTGACAGCTTATTATCTTTGCAAATATAATTACCTGGGGAGAAGACATGGGAGACGCAGTGTGCCCATCTTGCTCGCATGAGAGAGAGTGATGAAAATAGAATTAAGTTGTGTCACCTCCAGTATGTCATTTTTCTCCAAGCAAGCCTGAACAGATTGATTTCTAGGTCTCCTTCAGCGTAACTTAATCAATTCTGAGTAGATTTAGCTGGGCATATGGATGATCATGTGTCTGGCACCTGCTTCCTCCCCTAATATGGTTACAGGAATTTCAGTCTACACCACCAGTGGCTCCCACCACACAATTGTTTGGAACATAAAAGGCTTAATGCATTTTGAGCAATAATTCATCCTGTCTGGCACCTCGGACCGTGCAGGAACATGGGCCATGTTTGCAGCAGGGGCCCGAGAGCCTCTGTGTCCATTTTGGTTGTCTCTGGGTTTCCTTTAGAGGAAACACTGTGAATTCATTCAAGAGGAAAGTTCTCAGATGGGCCTTCAAAAAGGTTATTTGAGTCTGGGCTCTGGAAGATGAGTGGGGAGGTTGCCTGAAGGATGAACACGTGCTCAATTCCCAAGTTATTACTACTTAGAAAAGCAAGAGGGAATGGAGAAAACTGGGGCTTTGTTCATTTCCCTCAATGTGAGCATCCAGTTCTGATCGAGGTGCCTTTGGCTGCCCCAGACACTGCAGGGATCTGGCTTATGGGAGACCTGAGACCACAGGGACCCACAGCTTGAGGCCAGCAGGATTTGCCAGAGTGTGTCAAGTAGTAGAAACACCACTGTTTAGACAGTTGAAAGACCATAGAAACAACCTAAACCAGAACTAACTCCTTCTAGACAGCCACAGAAGGAGCAGAAGTAAGAAGCCAGCCAGGCATAGGGTGGGGGATCCCCATCCTTAGAGATATTGCTGGAGAAAGCAGGAATTTATAGAAACCAGGTCTTAAAAGACAGAACAGGTACTGAGAAACCAGCAGAGCAGCACAAGGCTCCAGGGAGACCTCATTGAGGCCTTTACAGTATCTGAAAGGGGCCCACAAGAAGTCTGGGGAGAGACTTTTTACAAAGGCCTGTCATGATAGGATGAGAGGTAATGGGTTCAAACTGGAAGAGGTGAGATTTAGATTGGAAATTAGGAGGAAATTCTTCACTCTGAGGGTGGTGAGACCCTGGCACAGCTGCCCAGGAAGGTTGTGGATGCTCCATCACTGAAGGTGTTCAAGGCCAGGCTGGATGGGACCTTGAGCAATCTGGCCCGTGGGAGGTGTCCCTGCCATGGCAGGGGGGGTGGAACTAGATGATCTTTGAGGTCCCTTCCGACCCAACCCATTCTATGATTGTGTGAACTTGGAGAATTACAGCCCAGCTCTGCTGGCCCATGGCTGGGTGGTGCCAACCAGCAGAACCAGCCCGTGCAGCCCAGGTCCAGGCAGGCAGCTCAGCAGCCTCACAGGCTCTGCCATGGCCAGAGCAAGGAGCTGAGGGAGTGATGAGCTCTGGCCGCAGTTCTAATGACTTCATTTAGCCCCGAAGCTTTTAAAAGTCCTTTGGATTTTTGCATGATTAACTGGAGGCACTTTGCAGCTCTGCACTTGCAGAAATGGCTCCATAATGAGATAATCAGGAGCTGAAGTACTAGCTGTGCTCATTGATTTTTTTTTGAACAAGAACTGCCTCTGTTTCCAAAAATATGGGAAAAATATTGATTTATTTTTTTTAATGGTCAAATTTTTTGTGTTTTTTTTCCCTTTGACTTATCATTTAGAATCTTATTGGCATTTTTCATTAACTTACAACTAAGCTTTCATGAAATGTAAAAAATTCAGTGATTATTTCCATGTCTTCATACAATTGTCAATGCAAATGTTCACAAACATTTTGAAAGAAGGGAAAAAATGTCCCCACTTCAACAGATGCCAAATAGAAAAAACTCAAAAACTATCTGCTCAATTATTTGCTTTCTCTCTTGGAGGAAAAAAAAAAAAAGAAAAACCAAACTTCTCAATATTGCTGGAGTCAGCAAATGGGTTTTAAAAAACATCTCCCGAATTTCCCAGATTTATTAGTTTACCACTACAATGGAGAGGAATATGGAAATGAGTGAGAAATACATAATGCAAAGCAATAAGTGACACGCAGTGAACAGAAAGGCACCAGTTTTGTTGTGGAGCAGCCGGGCACAATTTATTACCTGCAAAATATAAGTGGAGAATGGAGATTTCTAGGGGAAGACTCAACACCCCAGTTTACCCACTGGGTGCCACTGGTTGTGTGGCTGCAGCAGGGGAGAGTAGCTGCAGGTGGTATCAAAGAATCACAGAATGGGTTGGGTTGGAAGGGACCTTAAAGATCACCTAATTCCAACCCCCCTGCCATGGCAGGGACACCTCCCACTAGACCAGGTTGCTCACAGACCCAAACAACCTGGCCTTGAACATCCCCAGGGATGGAGCATCCACAACCCCCCTGGGCAACCTGTGCCAGTGTCTCACCACCCTCAGGGTAAAGAATTTCCTCCTAATTTCCAATCTAAATCTCACCTCTTCCAGTTTGAACCCATTGCCCCTTGTCCTATCACTACAGACCTTCGTAAAAAGTCCCTCCCCAGCTTTCTTGTAGCCCCCTTCAGATACTGGAAGGTCACAATGAGGTCCCCCTGGAGCCTTCTCTTCTCCAGGCTGAATAACCCCAACTCTCTCAGCCTGGCCTCACAGCAAAGGGGTTCCAGCCCCTTAGTCATCTTTGTGGCCTCCTCTGGACCCACTCCAACAGGTCCATGTCCTTTATTGGGGACCCCAGAGCTCGATGCAGGGCTCCAGGTGATGTCTCATAAGAATGGAGTAGAGAGGGGAATCCCCTCCCTTCACCTGCTGCCCACCCTTCTTTTGCTGCAGCCCAGGACACAGTTGGGGCTTTCTGGACAACACTCGTGCATTGTTGGCTCACGTTGAGCTTTTTACCGCCCAGCACCCCCAAGTCTTTCTCCTCAGAGCTGCTCTCAATCCACTCACCACCCAGCCTGCGTTTGTACCTGGGGTTGCCTCGACCCAGGTGCAGGACCTTGCACTTGGCCTTCTTGAAGTTCATCAGGCTGACATGGACCCACCTCTCAAGGTCCCCGGGATAACACCCCCCTATCCCGACCCCACCCACCCACATCTACATGTGGACTCCAACCTGTGTTGTTGCTGTGGGGCTGCAGTTGGGAGATGAAGTTTTTCTGTGCCCCCCATCACACAGCCCCACCACCCACCCTCCTCCTCTAGCTCTGCCAGATCTGCTTTACTCCAGTCTCTGAAGCCTCCACTGATCTGGGCATTTCCCATTGGGTTCCCAGAGTCACACATCCATTGCTCCCTACAAATGCAATCTGCACCATCAGCTGCTGTCCCAGCCTTTGGAGCCCTCCAGGAGAGAAAATGCTGGTTACTGGGAAGCCCGTGGGTTGTTTGCAGTGCAGGACAGATCTGAGCAGAATTACCTCCAAAGACCTATGGGCCACTTCCCACCTCTAATGGCTGCACAATCCATTCCAGCTTAAGCTGTAATGGCCACATCTGCCACCAGCACCAAGAAATATCCCCACTACCTTTTGCTATGGAATTACACTTTCTACCTGCAGAAGTGATGTCAGTCTGGGTTCTCCCAGATCTTTGAACTGCAAACTGAAAGTGAGATAAAAGTGCTTCATGGTGGTTACATGAAATACAGAAAGGAATGAAACACAAAAGCAAACCACAAATGCCTATCTGGAGACCAGCATTAAACCCACCACCTACAGCTCTCTGGTAATGAGGACATGACTCCAGCCCAAACCTGAGGGCCAGCAGAGCCCTTCTGGTAAGTCCTCACTACACACGTTGGAAAGGGAATGTGCATCGATTTCAGAAGCACCAAAGGGTGTTGATGGATGTCTGAAAGGGGCCTATAAGAAGGCAGGGAAAAAACTATTCCACCCTAAAACAAGACATTCATGATTAGACAGGCTGAGAGAGTTGGGGTTGTTCAGCCTGGAGAAGAGAAGGTCCAGGGAGAGCCTTAGAGTGACCTTCCAGTACCTGAAAGGGGCCTATAGGAAGGCGAGAGAGGATCTGTTCACAAGGGTTTGCAGTGACAGGATGAGGGGTGATGGTTTTAGGCTAGAAAAGGGCAGATTTAGGTTGGACATTAGGAAAAAGTTCTTTAATATGAGGGTGGTTGATCACTGGAATGGGCTGCCCAGAGAGGGGGTGGAGGCCCCATCCCTGGAGACCTTCAAGGTCAGACTTGATGGGGCTCTGAGCAGCCTGCCCTAGGTAGAGATGTCCCTGCTTGTGTAGGGGGGTTGGACTAGATGGCCTTTGGAGGTCCCTTCCAACCCAACCCATTCTATGGTTCTATGATGCACTGTCAGCCTCTGACGTGTCCACCACCCTGCTCATTCTCACCGTGGTTGGTGCAAGGAAAGGTTTGTGACTGCCCAGGTGAGGTCAATGTGTGTGCTGGTCCTGCTCTGCAGCTGAGCATTGTGTACAGGAGGTCCCTCAACCTTGAGGAGAGATGGAAACTGTAACCTAGGTGGGAACTGTAGCCTAGGGAAGAGCTGAGAGGCACCAGGCAGCTGTGAACATCAACCCCTTCCACTGCTGCAGGGTGTGTGCTGGTGTCGTATAGCAGCAGCAGACACCTCTTGCTACCAGAAGCCCATCAACCTTCTGGAGGTGGTGCTGGGCTGGGTTTCTGCCCCCAGCAGGGCTGGATCAGCTTGTTAGTGTTTGGGAATTGTATTCATGTCTTCAGGCATGGGCCAAACGACATGGTACAAAGAGCCCAGGGTCAGCCTCACCATTATCAGTGGTTAATCCCATGTCAGCTCCGGTCTCTAAAGGCAGAACTGCCAAACCAGACACAGGCAGTAGCTTGAATCTGTCACAGTGACATTCATTAACAGTATCTTGATGTCACTTAGATCTTGAGGAGTTAATAAATGCTGGTAAGCATCCTCCTCCTCACTCCAGAGTTAGAGAGGTACCACCCTGAGGACTAACTCAAGGTCATGTATCCCATAATGAAGAGGGAACAAACAAAAACCACTCCTCGAGTCTGCCAGACTAATGCCTCCTCTACTGGACCATCTGCAGCAGATGTGCCCAAATAGATTGTTTTAAATGGCCTAAATATGTCCAGCTCCTGAAGCACGGAATGCCCTCAGCAACGGTTCCTTGCTGCCAAAGGCATCTGTCAGGAACACTATTAATGACATCTGCAGATAATGGGGTGACAGCTCTTTAAACTCTCCCCTCTTGCCTGCTGCTTATTGACTGTGTGTGTGAGCACAGAGGAGGCAGCCTTGGCTCGGGGAGACCCCTCCTCATGTCCCTGGTACACCACGTCCCAGCACAGCAGCCCCTCTGGCATCCCCGTGTCCCCTGGATTCCCTTGGAGCAGAGCTACTCACTGGATTTGATTGTGATCACACCAGAACCTGCGTGTGCCAAACACCCACCCCTGTGAGAGCCTGGGGGTTGTTTGCAAACTCCTCCACTTACAATCATAGAATGTTTGAGGCTGGAAGGGCCCTCCAGAGCTCATCTGGTCCAACCCCCCTACACCAGCAGGGACATCTCTACCTAGGGCAGGCTGCTCAGAGCCCCAGCAAGCCTCACCTTGAAGGACTCCAGGGATGGGGCCTCCACCCCCTCTCTGGGCAGCCCCTTCCACTGCTCTATCACCCTCATGTTAAAGAACTTTTTTCTACTATCCAGTCTAAATCTCTCCTTTCCCAGCTTAAAACCATCACTTCTTGTCCTGTCATTACAAACCCTTTTGAATAGACCTTCCCCTGCCTTTACATAGCCCCCTTCAGATAATTCTAAGTGACTCTAATGGATCTGGTGCCAGGAGGGTCTATGAGGAACCCCGGGTGCCTCAAAATGCCACTTTTTTTACTACAACTTGGGAGTTATTGCTGACTGTGGAGTCCTGAGCACACAACACACTCACGTTCCACTTGCTGCATCCTGCAATCATTTAGATTCCAGCTGCAGCTGTTAAAAAGTCATTAGCAGATGTCTCGTGGTGCAGCAGCAGTTGGTGCTGGAGAGCACTGGAGCTCTTAGCACTCCACAGCCCCCTCAGAGCTGGCCTGGCTCTGCCTGATCCCACCACTGCTCCCCAGCTCTGTGCTGTGTGCTCACACAGAGCATGGCAGATGGGCACCAAACACCCAAAGTGTGACCATCAGTTCATGGTGGTAGTAAGAAACCAAAACCCCAAGTGATAAATATAATTTACAGTCCCAACTGGGCAGAATCGATAGAAGACATCCTGTACTGAGTGCAGCTAATGCTCGTTGTTCCCTGCTGGACCATTGGGATGGTTGACTTCAGGAGCAGACAACTGCAAACCCCCTGATTTGTCCCCTCCACACACCTCAGACATTGAACAGTGACCTTGGCTGTATGGGAGGTGCTGCCATCAGGTTCAGCAGGACCTCAGCTCTCTGACTGGTTGCTTTAAAATCTTTGTGCAACCAGCTGCCACCATTGCCTGATGTGTGTGTCCTGGAGAAGGGCTCCCTTCATGTCTGGATTAAGAAGTCATCAAATCATAGAATCACGTTGGTTGGAAAAGACCTTTAAGATCATCATGTCCAACTATCAACCTTATTCTAGCAAGTCCACCACTAACCCCTGGCCCTCAGCACCACAGCTCCATGGCTTGGAAACCCCTCCAGGGATGGGGACTCCACCACTGCCCTGCCCAGCCTGCCACAGCCACAACAACCCCAAACCCCAACAAATTGTTCCTCAGCTCCAACCTCAACCTCCCCTGGGGCAACTTGAGGCCCTTTCCTCTTGTCCTACAACTTGTTCCCTGGAAGAAGAACCCGACCCCACCTGGCTCCAACCTCCTGTCAGGGAGATGTGCAGAGCCAGAAGGTCTCCCCTGAGCCTCCTTTGCTCCAGGCTCAACCCCCGCAGCTCCCTCAGCTGCTCCTCACCACACTCCTGCTCTAGACCCTTCCCCAGCTTCGTTGCCCTTCTCTGGATACTCTCCAGCCCCCGCAAGGTCCTTCTTGGAGTGAGGGGCCCAAAACTAGCCCCAGGATTTGAGGGGCGGCCTCCCCAGTGCCCAGTGCAGGGGAAAGTCCTTATTCAGTGGGCACACAGGCCCTGCAGACTCCAAGTCCTGCAGCCTTGTCCATGCAAGCACCGTTCCTGCAGTGTCCAAAGGAAGGTGGGTGCAATACCAGAGAGCCCACATCCCTTGCACGTGTCACGCCCGGCTGGTGTAAGACACTTGGCCATGAGGGTGGCTGGAAGGTGCCACCTTTGGGACATGCTCCTCTAGAGCCTTTTAGAACGTTTGTCACGTGTGGGGCTGAGAGCCAGGCTGGCACTGCACTCTGCAGCAGTCTTTTTGAACACACCAGCAGTTTGCAAATCTCTTTGCAGCTTTGCTGCAGTACTGAAAAAGAACAACAAAAAACAAAACCAAACCAAATAAAACCAAAGCTATGAAAAAAACCCCAAACAAACCCTAAACAAACAAGGAAAGCTTTAATTTTTATAGCAGCATGTTTAATTAGTTTCATTCTATCTAGTTTGCTTGTTCCAGGCATAAAAGCACTGCGAGTTGTTGTTAGTTCATGATTACTGCCTGTTGATGACGCTTGATGGGCTCAGCGCCGTCTACTCCTCCTGCTTTCTGCCTCCACAGCAAAACCTGAGCTGTGATTCTGGCATCCTGAAAACTCAGCAAGGAGATGGTTTCTACCTTCCACTCTGGCTCACACTCTGCAGTTCTACAGATAGTAGAATCATAGAACAATTTAGGTTGGAAAAGATCTCCGGGATCATCAAGTCCAACCTTTGACCAACAAAGGGCTGTGGGTCACGGTGGACAAGAGGATGACCATGAGCCAACAATGCGCCCTCGTGGCCAAGAAGGTCAATGGCATCCTGGGATGCATTAAGAAGAATGTGGCCAGCAGGTTGAGGGAGGTTCTCCTCCCCCTCTACTCTGGAAGGTTTCAAGTAAACATAAGGAAAAACTTTTTCACAGTGAGGGTGCCAGACACTGGCCCAGGCTGCCCAGGGAGGTTGTGGAGCCTCCTTCTCTGGAGACGTTTCAAACCCCCCTGGACGTGTTCCTGTGTGACCTGCTCTGGGGGATCCTGCTCTAGCATGGGGGTTGGACTAGATGATCTTTCAAGGTCCCTTCCAACCCCTAATGTTCTGTGATTCTATAACAACCCCCTGACCCCCAGACCATGTCCCCAAGCACCACGTCTACTAGTTTGTTGAACCCCTCCAGGGATGGTGACTCCAGCACCTCCCTGGGCAGCCTGGTCCAGTGCCTGACCACTCTTCCAGTAAAGAACTTCTTCCTAATGTCCAATTCAGGAAGGAATAAAAACAACGGAAAATTTCAAGAAGGGTCACAAGTGGCAAGAAAAGCAGCTTGTGCAGGGACCAAGGAAGAAGGCAGCTTGGCTGGGGTTTTTTGGAGGTGAACTGGGATGGGGCAGGGTGAGAATGGCCCAGAGGCTGCACTGGATCTCTAGGGTGTTCCATACCTGCTGGGTCTCTGCACTTTCTGGGGGTCTCATACTAGGGGTAGTGCAGCAGACAGGTACCAGTGGGTGAGTCCTCTCTGGGAGCACGAGGATGCTGGGCTCAGGGGTGGATCAAGGGCTCAGTTTGGGAGAAGCTTTTGCTCTCCCTCTGCCCTGCCCATCCCAGCAGATCCTTGCCCAGTACGAGTCATTAGCTGGACTAACCTTCACTCCCCATTTGCTCTAAGGAGAGCTGTGCCACTGATTCGACCTGACGGGACTCAATAGCTCCATTACAGAGGATAAAAGATTGTCTTTAGCAGGAGAGAGGAAGAGACAGAAACTAGAGTCTTTAATCAGAAACCTGAATTAACCTTCCCAGAAGGGAACCCATGTGGACTGTGGCTTTTATTTATAAACCTCTATCTTCCTTTGGGCTTTCTTTACATGGAGAAGCAGAATCCTGGAGAAAGGCAGCATTTGGTGAACATCTTGGCTGAGGGTATCTACATCTTCCCTCTAGCTACGTATGGAAAGTCCAAATAATTCCAATTAATTTCAACCCCAAAGCACAATGCAGTGAATACAACTGTTGTCCCCAAAAACACAGGAGAAATCTCCCCAGCATCTGTACAAGGTGGCCCTGCTGAGCTCCAACCAATCTGAACCCTCTCCTCAGGACTTCTGTGAATAGAGGGATTATTTCCCTTTATTACATGAGAAGGCAGGTGGAAGGGTGAGCAACTGAGAAACTTCATTATATATTGAAAGATGGAATGATTCCAAGAAAAATGTACTTTTCCATATGGATAAAGCAGAGCTATTTGAGACCCATACTGTGTTCTTCTTCCACCACAACTTGCAAAGGCTTTTTCATTCCGCTTGTATTTCATGTTTCAAGTGGATTATTTCCCTTCAGTTGATAAGAGTGTAATTCAGTTAGGCCTTGGAGATAGTCATTTCATTTCTCAAAAGGATATTTTACATGGAAGGATCAAATTTTTTTCTTTCTTTCTTTAAAAACATCACCTAGCGCCTGTGGAAATTAGATATATTAGCAAGTACTTAATGGCTAATCACACAGAAAGAGAAGGGTAAATTAAACCATGGTGGGATGAAAGCAATATTCTGCCTAACTTTGAAGAGTTGTGTAACTCCAGGCACAATAATGAAGTCACGTTCTCCCACTTCAAGTCCCTCTATCAGGTGACCACCTTGTTGCAACCAAGGAAACACTGCAGCCAAGTGGCAGGAGGGACAGCAAAACACCTCCTGCTCTCCCCTTCTGCCCACACCTCTGGCTGCTCTTGGCCTGCTGGCAACAGGAGATGCCTCAAGTGGGATGAAGATGTCTATGCTCACCCAGACACAGGCCAACAGGGCTCCCCTCACCCATCTGGATATCCCATGGACGGCTGCAAAAGGAGCTGGAGTGTGAAGACCTCCTGGTAGCTCCCTAGAAAGCTGGAGTGAAATGCTGGCATCAGATGGCTCCTCAACACCAGGCAGCCAAAGGGTATCAGGGGTGTGGACCAGGGCACCGTGTGATCCTGTCACACAGTCCCAGCTCAGCTTCAGTCTCCTACAACCTGGCCCACTTGAGGATTGCCCAAGGCCAGGCCCCTGTTTAGATTCAGCCGCCAGTTTGGAGACTAAGATAGTTTAACCTTGTGGACATTTCAGTTGGGGTCAAGGCCAGAGAATGGCCCCCAGCCCTCTTTGGGTAATAAGCCCAGACAATATGGTGATGTATGGAGATCTATATGGGCAAGAGACAGTGCCCATTGGGCAGGTGTGCCATTGGCAGAAGCCTGTGACACTGCCCCTGTCCCTAGAGATGGGTCAGTGTGAGCCCCACAGCCTTCATGGTCAGCCCACTCCACGTATGGTCCAGAGGGAAAAACCCCAAGGAAGAGAGCAGGCTCCAGTTCTGGCACACCCCTCACAGACTCAGCTGAGAAAATCAACAGCAATTTGTCCTTGACTTCAGGCCAGGTTTTCCCAGCTTGGTTACAGCTCCTGCTGCCTGAGTGACACGGAGCAGGGAGGGGGAAGTGGCCAAGTGGCAGGATAGAGAGTGGGGGTGAGGCCAGGCTGAGCTCCATGTCCATGGCACCACCACAGCCAACGACCCACGCGTGCAGGGAACACCAGCCAGATGCCTGAAGCTTGCTCAGACAAGGGGCTCTGTCCATTTCTGTGGGAACCTGGGAGAGTAAAGATTAACAACTCCTTCCCTGCACACCAAGAGACTGAACCACGTGGGGGGAGCACAAAGTGCCTTGTGGCTACTTGCTTATTTGGAGAGACCTTGATAGCATCGTGCCAGCGCCCACTTCACTGTCCATTTATAGGGTCACACCCTCCCAGGTGAGGGGAAGGTGCTGGCTGCCACTCACACACTTCAGGGGAAGGATCACGTCCAGTCTGTCTCCCCATTAAAACCTGACATCTCTCTTTGCCAGCTGACAGCTTTGCATTTTTCCTGTATGATGCCTGTTAATGCATTAAGCTTCAAGCATGTTTTGTGGAAGCCTTCAATTAAATACCTCTAAGGACAATAGCTCATTAGTATGAGATGGTTGCTGTCATTCTCTTCATCCCCTCCTGGCTACTTCTATCTTGATTTGGGTGAATTACACAAGACTTTTCTGAGCTGCATTCAAATCAGATCTGTGGTTAAGCAGAGTGCTCAGTGTTCAGGAGCAGGACAGGCTGGGGGAGCTGTGGCCTGGAATATTCATGTGCTCCACCAGCTCCAGAGAAGGCTACTCAGCTGTATGCCAACTAACCTGGGGCTCCTATCCTGGCTCTCTTCCCTGCTCTGAAACTGGCTTCCTAACATCCCCCAGCTTGCTCAGAACTGGAGCCAAGGACATGTGCAATGTCCCTGACCTCTGGAAAACATAAGTGGATTTGTCTTCGCTCCGTGAACTCTTAAAAATGTGACTAGCTATGCCTGGAGGTGCTTAGCTCCTGTGTGCAGCAGCAAATCCATGTCAAGAGAGATCATCCTGGCTGTACAGAAGCAGGGAAACAACCAGTCCCCAGTGAGCCTCTGAACCTGGTAAATCTGAGAAGTTTTCAGTGTGATCCCAGCCCCTCCACTGGGGGGTTTCCAGGTTTAGTCCCATTCTGAGAACCTGAACCAAACAACATGGGAAGCTGAGGCACAGGCAAACCCTCTCACAGGCAGTAACTGTGCTGGGCTTTCTGCTCCCTGCTGCAGCAGCTTGAGGTCAGGACTCTGTGCTCCTGAATCACTTTGGGTGAGCTCTGGATTTCTCTCCTGCATTTCCTTGCATAAGGCAGCTTTAATGTAGCCTGTGCACTCCCTGCATGGTACTGAGAGCACAGGGCTGTAATTCCAGAGCAGGGGGGAACAGCATTTGCCCCTGGATGTCAGGGAGGGGGTGGTGGGCTCAGAAGCATTATGTAAGGATATGTGAGAAACATTCTAACTGCTTTTACAGATGACAAGGTGATTTTCCCCTACCCCCCAGAAGAGACTGGGTCAATTTGTGCAGCTCTGAGTCTCTGGGGGAAGCTACCCCAGCACACCAAGTACCTGTGGTGTCTAAATATCCCCCAGCAGAGCTGCCCAGTGTCTGCCAGGCCACCTGAGATAACTGGATGTGCAGAAGGCTCCGAGCCTTGCCCTCCCCTTCCTCACCTCTCTGGCAGGGGGGGCCATGGGGGTTATGGTGGGTACCAAAGCACCACCTGAGCTGTGGCAGCTTCCACCAGGTGTTCCCCACAATGGCATTTATTAACCTACTTGACATAAATATTGTTTTCAGGTTAATATGTTTAACTTAATGAGGCATTTATTTTCAGCCCAAAAACTCTTGAAGAAGGTATGTTTTCTTCCAGCGAGTTGAACTGACGAGGGAATTAATAACAGGCTTGAACAAGCAAGCTAAGAAAATAAATCTAACAAACTCCTCTGTGCAGGTTATGAAGCATGCTTGGATTGATCCAGGCAAAGGCAATCATTGCTGACAGCATGGAGGAGCAGCAAACACATTCTCCTCGCCTGCACATCTCACTTATTTCTGTCGGTGGCTATCTGCTTCCCCTAACACTTCTCTCCCAGCCTCATGAAATCTCTCACCTAAATAGAACTAGCAGTGTTACAAGATTTCTCTGAAGTCAGAGGGATTCAGGTGATACATTGAATGGATCCAGCCTGACGTGTGGGTTAGCAACAGGAGGTTTTTTCCCAACCAAGGGAAACTTGGGCACTTGGTTTCTTCCCCAAACCAAGAAAGTGGGAGATCAATATCACTCATGCACAAGGACATATCCCTGAATTCTCCTGTCACAGGAGCTGTGCCCTGTGCTCCCTCTGCTCCTGGCCACACAGATGATGTGCACATGGACACCACAGACCAACATCTCTACCCTGCCCCAGGCACTAAACCAGAGATGTCCAACTCTGCTCCCCCTTTCAACCTGGGAGGAGGGTCACCAGCAGCAGGTCCAGGGCTGAGTGAATAGTCCTGACCTGCTACAGATACCTGCACTAGCTGTCCCTGTTTAGTGACTGCCACCAGCTGATACAAACATATTTCTGACCACAGAATAATGGAACTGTTTAGGTTGGAAAAGACCTTCAAGATCATTGTGTCCAACCACTAACCAAACTCTACCGAGTCCACTGCCTAAACCATGGCCTTCAGCACCACATCTACACAGCTTTTAAACATGTCCAGAGATGGAGATTCAACCACTGCCCTGCCCAGTCTGGCACAGCCACAACAACCCCAAACACCAACAAATTGCTCCTAACATCCTACCTAAGCCTCGTTTCCTCTTGTCCTGTCCCTTGTTCCTTGGGAGAAGAGCCCGATCCCACCTGGCTCCAACCTCCTGTCAGGGAGTTGGGCAGAGCCAGAAGGTCTCCCCTGAGCCTCCTTTGCTCCAGCCTCAACCCCCCCAGCTCCCTCAGCTGCTCCTCACCACACTCCTGCTCTAGACCCTTCCCCACCTTCATTGCCCTTCTCTGGACCTACTCCAGCCCCTCAGTGTCTTTCTACTGAGGTGCCCCAAACTGAACACAGTCCTCAAGGTGTGGCCTCACCAGTGCCAAGTACATGAGACTGTAAATCTGAGCAGCTCTCATGTGGAGCAGATGTTGCAGGTGGTCTAAATCTCAGCTGATACCATAAAACTTATTTCAGTGGTTGGTCTGGAATAGTGTAAGTTACTCCAGGACCCCTGTAGAGGGATAGAGAGTGGCTCTGGGTTTCTCCAAGGATTTATAGCTCCTGCCTGGTAAGAAAGACCCCCTGCCACAAGAAGCATCTGTTGTCTCCCATTTCCCATCCCAGCTCTGGAATGCTCATTTAGATGTAGCTGGGTTACTAGTAGGCAGCCAAAGTTGGACCCAAGATGGGATTTAGCATCTCAGCCAAAGAGACACTTCTCAAACGGGGGAATCTGATCCTTGGGTCTTTGTGATCTACTGAAATAATTAACCCAGATGTAGACCTTGGGGTTATTTCAAAGCCAGAGCTGTGGTCACTGACAACCAAGGCTTAGAGCTGCTACCATACCAATGCAAGGATGTTGAGTGCCCTGTGGTAGCTCTCCCTGCTAACTGGTATCTCAGGCTGGGTACTTGATTCAATCTCCCTCCACTCTGTGACCAAACCTACAGGAATTCACCCTCACTACAGAAGCATTATAACAGTTACAATTTTTATATCAATACTTGCAAGGATTCCTCTTGCTTCTGTTCAGTATCTTCTCATTCCTAGCATGCCATAATTTATCCTGTACGATTAATTTCAGATATATTCTGTAATGCACAACCCAAATAACAAAACCAACTCCTCAAGCCTGTAAGGAGTTCCCTTTAATATATAAACAGGGAACAGAGAAACAAATATATGTGAAAGTGAGATAGCTAAAATAAGAATGAATTGTCTGACTAGGACACCTCCTGCTGTTTCTTTTAGGAAGTCCAGATGTTTCCATAAGTCCTCCCAAGAATTTTTAAAAAGGGATCAACACTCCAAAGAGATCACAGAGAACTGGCTGCATAGTCCTGAGAATAGGACGTAAGGTACAAGAAAACTGGCCCTTAGGATATCTTATAATGCTATTTTTTTGTTTCCAGTTCATTGCATTGTTAAAAGTGTGTGAATTTGCTCCCTTTAAAATGTCAGGTTACTTGGAGAGCAACCAGCAAAGCGAGGCTGGTGTATCTGCAGAGCTCCACTGCAGAAGGCATCCCAGGGAAGGTGAAGAGCATCAATATTAATACAGTCAGATGACAAAGATACAGAAACTATTTTTCTTCAATCGACTCCCATTTAATTTGCCCAATATAAAAATCATTGCAGTTAATCTGCCATGGAGAAATGCCATTTATATTTTCTCACTGAGGCCTTGGAGAACGGTTGCTCTGAGGGGTGAGGAGCCATCCACCCCTCCCTGCCCAGCACCTCCCCACACCTGGCAGCACACTGGCTCTGCCATGTCCACACCAGAGAAATGCCCTGTCTGTAGACCTGCCATGGACTTGTTTGGAGCCATCCTGACCCCCACTGAGCTCCTCTCTTCTTCTACTTCTCTGTAATTAAAGAACAGACTAAGAACACCATCCTTTGCTAAGGACACTGAGATCCCCTGGTTAGGATGTGTCTTGACACTGCTTTTTTCCAGTGGTTCCTGGAGGATGAAAGCTCTGACAAGTTTTACTGCCAAGTTCCTCAATTCAGGAATGCTCTCCCAGAATCCAGTATTCACCTCAGAGCTGGCCTCTGGTGAAGCTGGCCCAGCTCCTGGAGACTAATGTACAGGGAGTGACATCCAAAACTTGCCAGGAAACCTTCCCTTTGCTCAAAAATAAAGTCTGACGAACATCTTGGCATAAGAAATAGGCTTTAATTTGCAAATGATCTGCTCTGATAACACACCCTTCCCTGCAATTCAAGAATGCCTTTCTCACTGATGTCTCTTCCAATTAAATTAGCACTGCTGCTTGCTGCTAACACTGGTGTGGCACAAACCCACACAGCATCATGAAGAGAAGGGTGGCCTGTCCAGGAACACTTGTGCCACTTCCCAGCCCTCCAGTGGAATCCCCATCCAGTTTAAGAAGCATTTAACTGCTCCTACAGAATGCAGGGGGGCTTCATATATAATAAGGGGCTTCACTGTATGTTTTCTTTGGAGATCTGGATCTCTCCCCAAGGAGGAAGGAAACCTCCTTCTGGCCAAGCAGGATAGAACACACTCTGTAAGGCATATTAATTGAATAGAAGGCAGAAAAGAGGAAGAACTGTGATCCCCTCTGCTGGTGCATCCCATGGAAGCTCAGGAGGCTTAGCCAGTGGCAAAACTTTAAAAGCTTTGTAGCTTGGACCAGAAAGAATCCCCTTTGCGATGGCAGCTTGTGACAGGGACAAAATTGCTGCTCAGATGCCAGTCTGGGCTGGGATTTTCAATCTTACATATCCTCAGCTCTCATTAACTTTTATTGATTCTTGTGTGCTCTCCTCATCCTCAACCTTCAGTCCACATAGTTATAACTTTCCAGAGGATACTGAGATGGAGAGAATTGCTCTGATTTAACCTTTCTGGAGGCTTTTGTGAAAGAGTAAGAAAACAAACAAGAAAAAAGCACATAGGAAAGTTTTGCTGGTATTTCAACATGTATAAAAACAGATCCATGAGAAACCTGCCTTGATGCCTTGTATTTTAAAATTCTCAGCCTTGTGCCAGATCTACACAGGTAACCCCTGCAACCAGATTGCACTGTCCTTGAGTCTCACCTGAGGTTATCCCAGTAAGGTTTGGGCCTGACCCCTCTTACCCGTCCCCCACATTTGCAGAATTTCCAGGCTCTCCCCTAAAATGCATTCAACACGTTACAAACCACAGAATCACAGAACAGTAGGGGCTGGAAGGGACCTCTGGAGATCATCTAGTCCAACCCCCCTGCCAAAGCAGGCTGACCTAGCTGGGCTTTGCCTCCAGCATTCACTCAGCTCTCATGCTCCCCTGACCTACCTCAGGGAGAGTCTTCTCCCCTATACCCTGCAGTGCAGCTTGCAGTAAACGAGCTCCCTGCAATTACTAGAGGCTTGTCTATCAGCATTACCTGCCTGTTGCTAATTAGATTTGTGCAGGCTTGTTTCTGCTCAGCGAGCCTTAAATATCAAGTTCCATCTCTCTGGGTCCCAAGGCATCTAAGCAGGAACCTGTTAGTCAACAGCATCCAAGCTGGTGAGTTTGAACACGTTTCAAATACTGCAGCATAGCCAGGAATCCATCTGTCAAATGAGCATCTTTGGCTTACAGTTCAAACTGGTTGGGTTTTTTTCCACAGAATATGAGAAATTTAAAACTTGCTTCTGCTTTTTTAGAGCAAGGACAGAATAAAGTCTTCCCTGATGGGCTGATATATCACTGGAGTTCCTGCAGCACACGGATGAATCAATAGGAATGAACTGGATGGATGCTGGTTTGGACAGCTCGTGGATTGATAGGATTTGCATTAGAGAGACAAGAAGCAGTTTAGGAAGGAGGAGTGGAAATGCTGGTACCAGAAAAAGATGCCCAAGAAACCTTTTAGTCTTTCTTGGATGCTTTCCAGCTGAGAATCTCCAAGTGTTTCATCATTTATGGCCAAGGGATCTGTGTACTCTCTAGTCACAGAGCCCAGCAGATCGATAGCAGCCTGGCTGGCTGTGCAGAGCTCGGCGGGGGCTCATTTCCCATCCTCAGGCCACAGGAGTGGGTGAGTATCTTAAATTTAACACACAACAGAGCAAGGACAGAGAGCCCAGGACTCTATCTGCATCGTGTCTCCTCGTGTGACACTGGCTGAAGTGGCTGCTGCAGGCCTGGTGCTGGGGCAGGGCCAGCCTGCACACCAGCAGTGACCACACTAGTGACACTTACGCTCAGGGAGGTCTGAAGGGAGCTCTGACACCTCCCAGTGCTCCCCACCAGCTCTGACACCTCCCAGTGCTCCCCACCAGCTCCCAAACCCTGTTCACGTGGAGGGAAGCAGCTTAAATGGTGGGTTGTGTGTTACAAGTGCTCTCTGGTTCACTCAAACGGGAACTGATGGTTGCTCAATAGCCTCACAGTAGCCCCAGTTCTTCAGAATATATATGAGAAGGATCAAAAAAGTCCTACCTATGGTGGTTGGCTGTAGAAAATGGGGCTGTATCTACATTAATCAGCAAGCACATTTTGGTAAATTTACACAAGATTATAGGAAGGGAAGTATTAATTCAGCTATGGATATTAATACAGAAAAAGAGGTCCTATTTGCTGCCTCAATTGTAGGCAGAAATGCAATTCTTCTCGATGATATTACACTGGATTACACACTGAACCATATTAACATACTCCCCAGTGTTCTGTGATCTTATAATGAAACTTCAATTACAAATCAGCCATGAAAGAGGCACTACTGCAGGGGAAAAAACCCTCAGAAGGACTTCAGGCTGAGAAAGAACCACTGCATCAGGTAGTTTAAACTGTCATGGCTTCACTGACAGCTTTATGGGGGTCACCAAAGCAAAAAACCAGTGGAGGTAGGACTTTGTCACCATGTTCCCCTTCCCCTCATGGGCAAACACGTGTTTGGTGGCTGCTCTACACCAGGCATGGGAGCTTTCCTGAGTTAAACCCTCCAAGTGCCTCTGAATGGAGTGCTGGTCCAGCATCCCACCTACACCAGGAAAAGTTAGACTCTTAGGAGTCTATCCAAGTCCTGCAACTGGTGCCAGCTTCCTGCACTGCTGGAAAATATCTCCATGGCTCTTGCAGAGCTGGTTATCTGAACAGACAGTGGGTGACTGCCTGAGCTTCAGGTCAAGTACAGGTATTGAGCCTGGCTACTGCCCTCTGCAGCTCATGAGTAGACCCTGGTGGACCTCAAGAGTTCTGGGTCAAGTCATGTTAACATAAAAGGCAGCTACAAGTAGAATGGAAAGAAACTCAGCTCAGCCAGAGCTGTTTTCCTTGAAACCTGCTGTGATACCTTGAATTGCGTCCATTTTATTTAGGATTAATAAGAATGTGATTATAGGTTAAAACAGATAGCAGAGGATCACTGAAGACAAGAATGTGCTGCATTGTTGTAAGTGTTCTGGAGAAGATAATTACCTATTATATTGTAAACCTCAAACATGTTTTTAATAAGCTTTGTTTAAGTGATATACATTAACTGCCTTATTAAAAATTAACCTTTGAGAATCATAATTTACTACAGCAACACTCACACGTCGGGAAACGCAGGAGACAGGAGTAGTGTCTAGTGGTGACATCTGCAAGTTAATGAGTCTTTGATTCTTTTCAGGTCCCTGCCACAGCTTCTCTCTACGAGCTGCATAATTGGACTTTCCACATTACCCTAATATTGTCCTTTCCATTTCTGAATGAGCAGCAGCAGCAGCAATGAGCAGAATGGACTGTCTGTGCTGTGATCCTGTCCTGGTGCCCAGAGGAGCAGGCCAGTGTTCTCCACTTCACAGAGGACACTGTGAGCAGCAAGAACAGGGTGAGGAAGGAGGGAGGGGCAGCTCCACACCTACTGCTCTCCACCTTGAGGCAGGCAGGCTAGAGAAGGACTCCAACCCAGGAGCAGTTACAGCTTTAAAGCTGAGCCAAAGGATAATGACCTCGGTAGTCATCTGGAGGTTCAGAGTGCTCTTTCACATGCCCATTTCCCTCTCTGGAAGCTGGAGCTCTGAGCTGTGTCTTGGATGTTAACCCTGACACGCATCCTGGTCCACCCTAAAACAAGACATTCA